>VSMD01076060.1:0-94382 GCA_008750895.1 Mirza zaza
AAAGACACCTGCACTCGAATGTTTATAGCAGCACAATTCATAATCGCAAGGCTGTGGAAACAGCCCAAGTGCCCATCAATCCAAGAATGGATTAATAAAATGTGGTATATGTATGCCATGGAGTACTATTCACCTCTAAGAAACAATGGTGATATAGCACATCTTATATTTTCCTGGTTAGAGCTGGAACCCATACTACTAAGTGAAGTATCCCAAGAATGGAAAAACAAGCACCACATATATTCACCAGCAAACTGGTATTAACTGAACAGCACCTAAGTGGACACATAGGTACTACAGTAATAGGGTATTGGGCAGGGGGGAGGGGGGCGGATATATACATACGTAATGAGTGAGATGTGCACCATCTGAGGGATGGTCATGCTGGAAACTCAGACTTGTGGGGGGAGGGGAGGAAAGGGCATTTATTGAAACCTTAAAATCTGTACCCCCATAATATGCTGAAATTAAAAAAAAAGAAAAAAAAAAGAAAAAAAGAAGAAAAAACAAAATAAAATCTGAGTTATTGATATACTTAAAACTGTTGGCACCTAGATCTAGAACCCCCCTGAGGAACTTTGTAGAATGCACCTCAGAATTGCCATTCTGAAAGGTGAGAGACTATGGCATTTATGCAGACACTTATTTTAATTAAAACTATTACATCTGTAAAAATAATTGGTTGATTATTATCACTAGAAAATTAAATGATCAAAGATTTCTGCCTCGTAGGTTGTACAAGCTCAAGAGTGTGTGAAATGTCCAAGGCAGATTAGTGGAGAAAGAAGTGAGAGAGGGGTAGATGTTAGGGAGCCAGAAGTTGAAAAAGTGAATATCTTTTGGAAAAGAGAAGTTGGAAAAGTGAATATCTCTTGTTTGTAAATATCTCTTGCTTATAATCATACCAGTCGGGGCCAAAAAAATGTGTTATGGGTACCTCTGCTAAAATAGAGTTTAGGAAAAGGCAACAACTACATATCTATAAATACGTAGTTGTTACCTGCATGAGGCTTTGTGTTTGAGAAGTATGTAGAACAATGATCTGCTTGTAACTGGCTACTGAGAGTAGCTGTAAGGAGGGATTTCCCATTAGTTGACACTGTAGACAGAACTTAGTAAAAGGTCACTTGCCTTTTCTTTTTGTGGGGAAAGTTGGTAGAGGAAGGGAGGTTGCTTTGAAAAACGTCATCCTGAATTGACTGAAATTAACTAGTGGCCATTCTGTGGAACTGGAGCTGCAAATAGAAACCAAGTTTCATCTATGGAAGGTAACAAATGCTACATTCCACATACTCTGATGGGTTGATATTCATATCTATTTCATATTGGTGGGTCCTTCTGAAATTTCAATAAATTCTCTTATAAGCACATAACCACAACAATGACTACTTAAAAGCCCAGTACTTGAATAAGAGGCAATTCACCTTGAAACAAGGGCTATAACCCTGTAAGAAAGGTGATATGCAGAGATGAGATGTATTCTCAGAAACAATTTGTGATTTCAGGAATACCAGCAGACTGTGATGAGACTCACTTTGATAAAGTACGATAGAAAGCACTAATCTATCATCAGATTCAGGTGTTTTATAATGAAACAAAAAGTCAAATACAATCTTGTTAATTTATTGAAAGAGTTTAAATTATCTGAATTCTAAAGAGCATTCCTAGGAAAGAACAAGGAGAATTGGGAGATCTGATTTTTAAAACCACTCTACAGTTAATTGAATTTGGGTTAGATCCTGGACTATGCCTACTGAATGATGATCCATACCTAGCCAAGCTGTTATATTTCTTGCTGCACCATGCTTTAGTTTGCCAAAGATACACTGATACAGAAGACTTGTGAGTACCACGGAATTAGAGGGAGGGACAATAGTGGAAGATATTCTGCCCCAACCAGAACCACTTTACCAACTTTTTCAACCTTTCCCCAGATGCTGTGTTACTCCCTTTTCTGAAGAATTACCCCTAATCAGGTACATGTGGCTAGAAAAGTCTGGCCTTCTTTCTCCAAGATTTCACTAACTCTCTGAAATGATTGTGCATCAAGTCTTTTCCTGTGAATATGACTTAATATTCAGCTGAGACCACATTTTTACTTAGCTTTTCTCCCTAGTTCCTATTTCTTATTGTTTCCCTCAAATACCCTTCCCCAAGGAAGATCCCCCCCCCTCCATTAAATCATTTGAATCTGATTCCCAATCTCAGGCTTTGCTTTTAGGAAATACAATCTAAATGAGATACCAGGGCTTGGTGCATAGGCGTGTTGCCTGATAGGACTGGAGAAGACCCTGTGCTTGGTTTGATGTTCTGCTGCTGTTGTGTTAAAATTCTTAATTTTGAACAAGGAGTCTCTCATTTCTATTTTTTGCTTGCTCTTGCTGATTTTAAACTCTAAAATCTTGAAAAATACTGTGCAGTTCTACACATGCAACAAATTGAGATATCAACTAAGAGTTAGGAGTATCGAAGTTTTCTTTTTTTAACTTAGTTGATATTAGAGAAAACAAACAGTTTGAAATGGGCAGTACTCATAAAGAGAATGCACAAATCACAGAGACATAAGGTACGTATTAGGACACCTGAAAATCTAAAGAATCTTTTTGAAACCATAAGGGGCAAATCTTACCTGGCATCATTTTCCCAGCTCAACTGAGACATCCAAATTCTAGAAATTCTAAGGAGGAAGAGGCTGTGACTGGGAAGTTTGGTTGGGGTCAGAGTCTGTGTTGACTCCCATCATTAACATCACATAAAGATAGCTATCTATTCCTTGTCATTTACAGGAGCTTTATTCCAGTTCTGAGAATGTTCCACAAAAGGAAAGTCAAGATTTCCAAGAGATCTAATCAGAGTAGAATTAACAGATCTTCCCCAAAGAAAAGTATCAACCTGCAGGTAGAAGGTGAGAACTTTAACTGGAAATGAGAATTAACAAGCACAACCTCAGTGAGCTTTGGGGAAAGGGCACATTCAATGTGAATGATTTTCATTCCATTTGGGAATTAGCATCACAGAGTACTCAGATAAAATTATTAGCATGGCACTCCCTCAGTTTCTTGGAAAGGTATACACTGAGAAAAGATGCACTGTTGACTTAATGAAGAAACACATATTCACAGATTTACCAGAAAGGTGAGGGGGAGATATGCAGGACAATGAAATCTTGATTTATAAATTCTCTACTGCACTTCTAATATTTGTATCCTTGACTGTTTCTAAAGTCCAGTGAAGGAGAGAGACATTCGAAGATGCAGAGATATAAGTAGTCACTTTAAAAAATAAAAGAAATAGTATATATTTTTATTAAATACAACTGGTTTAATTTTGCTTTTGTAACAGAAATTATAGTCCATATGTTCAAGTGTTACATAAAAATTGAGTAAGATGGAAGCAAAAAAGAAGCTGTGAATTTCCATTTAATTAGAAGAGAGCAGGCTGGGCGCGGTGGCTGACACCTATAATCCTAGCACTCTGGGAGGCTGAGGCGGGAGGATTGCTCCAGGTCAGGAGTTAGATACAAGCATGAGCAAGAGCAAGACCCCATCTCTACTAAAAATAGAAAGAAATTAGCTGGACAGCTAAAAATATGTTTAAAAAATAGCTGGATGTGGTGGCACATGCCTGTAGTCCCAGCTACTCGGAAGGCTGAGGCAGGAGGATTGCTTGAGCCCAGTAGTTTGAGGTTGCTGTGAGCTAGGCTGATGGCAGGGCACTCTAGCCCAGGTAACAGAGAGAGACTCTGTCTCACAAGAAAGAAAGAAAGAAAGAAAGAAAGAAAGAAAGAAAGAAAGAAAGAAAGAAAGAAAGAAAGAAAGAAAGAAAGAAAGAAAGAAAGAAAGAAAATAAAAAGAATATTTAAAGCCTAGACACTCACCGAGGTTCTGAACATTGAATGTCCTTTTGTCTAACTTTTCTCCAAAACCTGGCTAAAATCACAGATATTTGAAGACAGGCTAAGGATCATGAGGGACACTCACATAAAGCTAATCCATGTGTCAAGTTTAAGATTGCCTGGTTTAATGAAAAGTTTGTGATATTTTCACCACCTACTAACTGTAGTAAAGAGAATAATAACCCTACCTTGCAGGCTATCATAAAGATTAAAGATTACACGTTCATATCCTGGCCCCATTTCTGATACACAACATGAGCTCAGTAAAACGAACTCTCAGTTTCAGCACCAGAAAATTATACTCCTAAATCTCAGTAGCTTAATCCCCAGAGAAATGCTTTCATTAAGCTATATTTTCATGCTTTGACATAAATCTTTTTTTTTTTTTTGGCATATGATGGGGATACAGATTTTAAGGTTTCAATAAATGCCCTTCCTCCCTCTCCCCCCACAAGCCTGAGTCTCCAGCATGACCATCCCCCAGACGGTGCACTTCTCACTCATTATGTATCTTTATTAAAGATTATCATTAAAAGTTTTCGTAAGAATTCTGTATCTTTTGAAAAACTATAGTTGAAGACATTGTCCTTTATGTGGTATAATCCTTAACTCGAATTTAAAGATCCATGATAAAGTGCACTGAGTTTAGCATCAGAAAATGGTTTCCTATCTTTACTTGAATTTCATCAGTGAGAATAAGTGTTTCCTTTACTTTTGTCTTTCTTTTTTAAAATATGGTTACCAGGGAGTCTGGTACTAAACTAAATCTAATATTAGCTTTTGTCATTATTTTCAGCCTTGCATGGTTTTTGGGTTTTGCTTTATATTTTTATTTTAAGACATTTAAACTGTGTAAATACCACTACCATACTATTACAAAAAAACTGCTATCAATACAATACCATTTCTATTACAACTATTATCTAGCATAGGACAGTGATTTACCAGATACAGATTAATCATATGTATTATTTCATTAAAATTTCATGACCACCAAATAATATGGTCAATATTCTTATCATCACCTTTCATTTAGCAGTGAGAAAACTAAGGCTCAAGAAATAAACTGGACCTGTGGTGCCAGGGGGTGGTTGTATGCTGAGTTGTGTGCAAGACTGCAGAGGTGTGGTCCACCGAGTGGCACACAGGGCTGCCCAGGGGAGCTAGGCTGCCAGACAGCTAGGGCTATCTCCCCACACAGATCCCACTAAGGCTGTTACAGTGGGACTTCTCAAGTAACAATGGTGTTGGCTTTATTAAAATGTCCCAGTGTGGCAAGTGCTCGGTTCTCTGCTATGGGGTGCATTACAGCATCTTCTCTTTCCACTCCTTCCTTGGCCTGGTAGGGGCAATATGGAGGCGGCTGCAGTGAAGTCAATCACTGTGTAGACCAGGTGCTCTCTACTTGAGAGCTCAGAATAGTGTCAATTGCAGCAACTCAGGAATGGAAGTTAGCAGGGCCCTGCTGAGCTGCTCTCTGGTGCAGTGTTACTGCAGTTTCCAAGCAGCTCCCTAATAAGTATAGATGCCTGTGGTAGTGTTGGAGGCTTCCTCTCAGGTAGGATCACAGTGTCCACAGGGGGGAGCATGGAGCCCCAGGATTCTCTCCTCTGTCCTTTCCTCACATGTGGATGCCTTCCCCCAGATACCTTCTGATCTTGGCATGTGGTTCCCCTTGTGCCCTTCTCTTTCATTCTGGGTGTCTCTCCTTGCTTCTCTGATGATTTACAATGCTCTCTCCAAGAAGGTACATGCATAGGGAAACATCTACTTGAAAATTTCAATCCTTTCCTTGACAGGGGTGTATGTGAGCTGCTTCTAGACCACCATCATGGCCCTTCCTCTGCCATTTAATTTTTGTGTCTTGAAAGCTGCTATCACTGCTCAAGGAATTTTTGTTTTCAGCCCCTATTCATTAAGTTGGTATTTTCCTCTTTGATCACTCCAGATAAGTTACAGATTTGAGTATACATATGGTTTTCTAGACTTTCTGAGATAAATGTAATTTTAATCCTGGATTTCTAGATGTTACCTTTGGGTCAGATGGCTCATTTTCAGCTAGTGTTTGATCAGAAGTTGTTCTTGTATCCCTCTTGCTAGTGATCATCCTGTCCCCTGTTGATGATCTGTGTGTATCATGAGGAGTATGTAAGTCTTTTCCATTTCTGATTCTAATTGTTCCTCAGTAGATATAGCCTAACACATGCAGAGTCTTCCTGAATCCCAAGATTGACTATGATTGCAGGCAGGCTCTTCTTATCTCTCTCTTTCCCTGGTTCTTGCTATTACACTTCTAGTTCCTCCATATTTTGCTTGTTGCTACTGATATCATGAAGCTATGAGTTCCCACTTAATTGCTCTACATGAATGTATTGATAGATTTAGACAACACTCTACAGCATGGATTTCTCCATGCTCTTTTCCAAGTAAGCAGTCTTCTAGGACATAACTATGGAGCTTTCTGGCATCCTCAGTCTGGGCAGAAATTCTACACCAGTACATAAGAGCTGGAGACAGGAACAACTCTACAAACTGACATTGGAAAGTGTGGTATCATGTTATTCCCATGCATAGCTTAAGAAAACTGCAGAGCTAAGAAGGTTTATAACAATATAAAATAATGACCCTGTTCATATCTTTTCCCCACTTTTTAGTGTGGTTGTTTGATTTTTTCTTGATGATTTGCTTGAGTTCTTTATAGATTCTAGTTATAAGCCTTTTTTGGGGATGTTTTGCTTGTAAATATTTTCTCTGATTCTATAGGTTGTCTATTTTCTCTCTTTATTGTTTCCTTGGCTGTGAAGCAGCTTTTTAAATTAATCAAGCCCTATTTATTTATTTTTGTTATTGCTGTGATTGCCTTTGGGCTCTTCTTCATAAACTCTTTGCCTAAGCCACTATATAAAAGAGTTTTTCCAACATTTTCTTCTAGAATTCTTATGGTTTCATGTCTTAAATTTAAGTCTGTTATCCATGTTGAATTAATTTTTGTGAGTGGTGAGAGATATGGATACTGTTTCAATCTTCTGTGTGTGGCTATCCAATATTCTCAGCACAATTTTTTAAATAGAGATTCTTTTCTTCAGTGCATATTGATCAGATGGAAATATGTGGATGGTTTTATGTCTGGTTTTTCTGTTTTGTTCCATTGGTCTATGTCTTTATTCAAAAGAAGGTAGGCTAATGGCCAATAAACATGAAAAAATGTTCAATGTCCCTAATGATCAGATAAATTCAAATAAAAACTGCAATGCGATATCACCTAACCCCAGTGAAAATGGCTTTTATCAAATAGTCACAAAACAATAGATGCTGGCATGGAAGTGGAGAGAAAGGAACACTTATACACTGTTGGTGGGACTGTAAACTAGGGCAATCTCTATGGGAAATAGTGTGGAGATTCCTCCAAGAACTAAAAGAACTACCATTTGATCCATCAATTCTACTCTGGGTATTTACCCAAAGAAAGAATGTCATTTTTTTTACACACACACACATATGTTTTTATATGTTGTATATGTATATTTATTATGGGAATTGGCTCTCAATATTATGGAGGCTGAGAAGTTCTACCACCTGCTTTCTACAAGCTGGGGAATCAGGAAATCTGCTGGTGTTATTTCATCCAAGTCTAAAGGCTAGGGACCAGTGGAGGGGACCTACTGGTGTAAGTCCTACAATTCAGAGGCCCAAAAAACCAGGAGCTCCAATGTCAAAGCGCAGGAGAAATTGTATATCTCATCTCAAGAGGGGAGAGAGCAAATTGTTTCCTCTGCCTATTTGTTCTATTCTGCCAAAATGGATTGGATGATACCTGCACACATTGTTAAAGACATATCTTCTTCACTTAGTTTACTAATTCAAATGCTAGTGTTGTGTAGAAACCCCTCCCAGACACACTCAGAAATAATGTCTCCTGGTGTATTTGACACACAAAATTAACCATCACATAAATGTCTCTCACTTTTATCACTATCTCCTTCCATAATGTTGCTTACTTAGTCAAACTCATGATGGTCCTCTTTACTTAGACATCACCATCTAACTGATACCAATGCTCATCCAAATGGATTTTCTGTTGGAATTGTTGCCTGACACACTTACTTAGTCATTCTGGACATTGTAGTAAAAATGGACATTTAAATGATTTTTCATATCTTTTCTTTTGATTACCATTATCCTTAGGATACATTCTATAATGCTCTTCATGACTTGTAAGGTCCTACATGATTGGGGATCTATCTCCTCTCCCACCCCATTAATTTCTACACTCCTCAGTATGGTACATAACCATATTTATCATCGTTTTGAGTAATAGAATGGCGACATGATCTCTTCTTAGCCACCTACATCTCAACCTCTTTTCTTTCTGTCAATATTCCTCTTTTCTTCTAAGCTAACCTCTGTTTCTCCTAGCATCTTTGCGTAAGAAAGACTTTCCCTGACCCAGCAGATTTATTTAGCTCCTATCACTATATGCTCTTATAATTCTCTGCATTTCCTCTTCAATACTTGAAATTACATGGATACATCTTTTTCTCTGCATTTATAATGCACTCAGTGAAGAAAATAATCATGTCTGTCATATTCCTATCTTTGTCTCAAGCATCTAGCGTCTCTTGTAAACTCTGGGTATACATTATGGTATGTGCACTGAATAAAATAAGTATTTGTGAGCAGAGTCAATTTCATCACCATGGTCATTAGTAACAGATAAGAAAAGTTCTGGCACTTTCAAGCCAAGTATCTAGTCATAACCAAAAGACAGAAGGTAGGCAAACTGAAGAGGCCCCAGAATTGTCAGTGGGTCTTTCCCTTGGAGTTTATCTACATTCCTTTTCATGCTTGAGGCTCTTAAGATTGATTATATTTGCAAAATAAAAAATTTTTAAACATTTTAAAATAGAAGGGACATTCAGGGGACAAATTAAGGAAATAAGTCAATATTCATTGTGTAGTAGTTAGATGCTTAGGAAGGCAAAGAAAATTAAATTTGAGGTTTATTTCAAAGGCTAAGTTAAATGATATAAGAGTAAACAGAGCTTTAATTAAAAAGTGTTGATTTTTAAAAATAAAAAGAGTTGGGTTAGTTAATATACCCAACAAATTTTAAAATAAAGTTTTTATGTTTATTTCCATTATTTTAAATGGACAAAACATATTAATATCTCTCCCCAAATCTACTATTGCTATTTTGTGAAAATCCCCTATTTTTTTTCTTTTAGCAAGAAATACCTCAAGAAATACCATAATAGAAGTAAATATAACATGACATGAGATTTAATCTGTATATTTTTATGATTGGCAGAGGTTGATGTATCAAACAATCCAATTAAATATCTGGCATGCATAAGGGATATCACTGTAAATATCTCTATTTTTTCTTCTTCAAGTCAAACAGACATGGATCTACTAGTGGCACATTCATGTATTTTTTGTAATATATACAAAATTTTATCATCTTCAGATAGAGATACTCTCTTAAAACTTCACTCTTTCAGAATTGGAGAGATGTTGGTCAAAGGCCAAAAAATTTATTTAGACATGAGGAACAAGATTATATCTAACAGTAACTACAGTTAATAAAAATATAGTGTATATTTCAAAATTACAGAAAACTAGATTTTAAACGCTGTCATAAAAAATAAGTGTGTGTGATAATGTATACATTAGGTATCTTGATTTAATCATTCCACAATATGTGTGTGTGTGTGTGTATATATATATATATTGCAATATCATTTTATACAACACAAACATATATACTTTTTACTTGTCAATGAAAAAAAGAAAACTATGCTCTTCCCCCTTGAGAAAAAGTTGTTAGGTAGAGCAAAGAAAATTTTTAAATGATCAAAATTATTGAAATATATAATTTAGTTTTTAAAAAGAGAACAATGTAATTCATATTTTACATTTTCAACAATTGATGTTCCAGAATGACAAAATTTCCTAGGATCATTAGCACCTTTACTTTTGACATCTGAAATTTCTTGGAAAATTTATTTTTCACAGGCTTTTTCTCTCATCTTTTTAGCATCTTTTATTTTTCCTTCAGAGATAATTATGTGATCTCTGTTGTACATGTATATGGAGCCCTAATCTAAGAAAGAATTTTATTTATATTATTACATCCTTCTAAGAAAACAGAAATGACAAATCTTCCATATGCATATGTATACATTATATTAACAATATAAAAATATTAAGATAATAAACACCACATATACTCTCTAATAATAGGGAACCAATCAATGGACACACATAGGCTCAGAGAGATGTGAAGATCATTGGAAATCAAGGATGTGGGATGGAAGAAGAAGGGAGAAGTAAAAACCTACCTGTTGGGTACAGTGAACACTATTCAGGTGATGGGCACACTAATATCCCTGACTTAAGCATTATAAATGCTATCCTTATAACAAAATCATTTGAAAATAAAAAAGTGGTAAAATATAAAAAAAATTCACTCCTGAATTTTGTTTATCATATATGTGATTAAAATGCTGCTGTTTCATTATTCAAAGCAGAACTTAAAAACTCACAGGCCTTTTCCAAATATTTATTTGTGACAATTTTGGGGGTTGCAATCTCATATTGAGAACTTCCTTATAATTAGTGTTAAGTCCAGCTTATCTATATTATTTTATGAGCAGGTAAGTAGAAAAATACATTTAGTTAAGGAATAGATGTCCACTTTTCAAAGGGGATTGCAATTAATATTATTTTGGAATTTTTTTCTCCTTGAGTAATTTTGAATATCTATAGTTTATGTTATAGCATGAGAATTACTTACTTTCTTAGTTTTGGAATTGCCTCATAATAAACCATCACTTTAATAACATTGACATTCTCAATACTTAGTTGCTATTGTGGTAGACTTGTCCAAACCATTTAAGTATATCTGGAAATTAACAGTGCTATGGATTGTAGCTCCATAAAATCATCTCTGCTGATGAATTAAGATAATAATAATTTTATAATTCTGATTGACTTTCTAAACAATACATAGTGTCATTGGTAGGAGATAATGTCTCATAAGATTTCAGAAAAGTAATGGAAATTTAAAAAAATGGAAATTGAATATTCATGTAATTGTAATCCAAATATATAGTCAATGTTTAATTATGAAGAATAATTTTTAGACTATGCCATGTTGCCATGTTCATTGTAGTAAAGATTTTCATTATGTAAGTGTCAGTTATTCTTAGCTCACAGCCTAGATGATAGACATTATAAAAAATGCATAATCTAGAAGTTAAATGTAATTTTGATTTTTCCTGTTGATATGGCACAATCTGTTGGGTTAGTGCTGATGATTTAACAAGGGCAATTATTCTTTATCAAAAAATACTCCTCCATAATGTACATTGTTCTTTTTATGAAGCAGTTATATGATTATAAGCAAGTACTAAACGGTATGCCATTGTGTATTTTATCTTTTATCATGGCATGCTGTAAAAAAGGAATAGCAATCACAGATGAAAACCATGCCCCTTATGTTTTTGAAGGAACTAATAGCACCCTTTGGAGTTGCTAATTGGCAAAAATCTGCAACCACGGGCTTTCGAGGTACTGTTACCATGGCAAATTTGCTTTGAAGTTTGCACTTGAGAATATTTGATTTAATTTTCTTTCCAAGTTTAGGGAATGGATGAAAAACATTGTCATTCTTCAACAGACAAGTCTTTCTCAAGAAGCCCAATAAACGACTGCCATCACATAGTTATGGACATTTGTAAGTGAGCTCATCACTAAAAAACTTTCCCAATGTTTTGTAGTTATTTCCTACCTACATTCTGTTGTTTTATTTTTATTTTTAATTTTTATGGATGCATAACAATATATGTGCTTCATAAAAATATGAGAATAAAATTTGTAATGCCATTCTCTAATAGTGTGTAAGGCTCAACAATAAAGTGAATCAAATTTCTCCAATATGGAAATATTAAATATCTAGGTTGAAAACATAGTGTTTAAATGTTTGTGGTCTTATGAATGGAGAACATTTCACAAAGTATGTGACTATATTCTAAGATTTATTTGAATACATTGATCTTGTGCCTTTTTTGATTATCATAAACAAAACAATAGGATTTATGGATAAAGGTTAAGATTTAAAATAGTATATTTATAATGAAAAGATAATTTAGATTTACATTTAAGCAATAAAATAAATGTTAGATTCTTTAAATTTGCACTTATTATATAAAATATGTGAAGCAGATGTTCAAATCAAATAGACTCATAGCATACTATTAAATAAGCAGATAAAAAGAGAAGTATGTCAACAAAGAAAATTAAGAAAATGGCAAGAAAAATTTGAAAAAAAATGAAATGTGGTACTATAGTAACTCTAACATAGTAATACAGAAAGGTAGACGCGGAAGCACACTTTATGTGTTCAGTTTCCTCCTTTCCTTGCATAATAACACTTTTATGTTACTTCTCAAAAGTAACAAGCAAAGTAATAATTTGAAATTTATACAATGACAGTGTAAGTTATTAGACAAAGAGAATACACAAATTTGCAAATATTTTATTAAAGAGAAGACCATATTTGTGTAAAGAAAACAAATATATATAAATGTAAAATATTCCTGATTTTATGATGCTTTGTAGCCCTGGATTAAAAAGATTGCCTGATATTGATCAATTTCCTGGGGGATCTGAATCAACTTTATAAATGGAACAACCATTTCTTAATTAAGTCCTTTTCATCTTATTTTTTATTTCAGTTTTTTAAAAATAGATAAAACTGTCATATACAAAGAAATACAATTTGATATTCATTCTTATAGTTAACTTTTAAAAGAGCAAATATAAAATGATATCCTCATATTTTTGTTAGTTTTTCTTATATATCTTTGTCTCTAATAGTATCACTTTTTCAAAAATAATATATTTATTAATGCTTCCATGTATTATATTTCACAGAAACTATTTTAAATAATTAATTAAAAGGGAATCATAATTCTTTTTGCATTAGACTTTCTGATCAGTAAAATTCTATATAACAAATAAGTGGAAAAATTAAGAAAATTGATAAAAATATTTGATAAATGCTTTCCTTATTAAACCTCAATGACAATAACAAAATAATGAAAGCAATTATATAGCATTAATCTAAAGCTTTTGAGAAGCTAACAATTGTCTTTAGTGAAAGTAATAATGTAAAACAAGAACTTTGTGAACAGGAATTATAAATTATATGTTTTATCCTGCAACATGGCCTTCATAGTAGGTTTTCCATAAACATTTTTGAAAATTACATCTTCTTAAACAACAGTAACATGAACAATAATTTAGGAGTTAAAGGAATTAACTGCTAAAATATTTTTAGAGTATTTTAAGGACTTTTGTAAAATAAGTGCAATTGAATCTTCGTGCCATTGTTTACTAAAAATAATATTATAATAGATTACATATCTTTTTATTCTGCAACCTGTTTAAGATTAGCTTTATAATCTATAATCTGAAGGAATAAATTGTATTTACAAGTCTTGATTGCTATGAGATTAAATGAGTTCATAGATCTAAAGGGCTTGGCACGTAATTGGCATTTAGTAAATGTTTTTGTCTATGTATATATATAATACGAATAGTACAAAATACGTATTAGGGTGCACAGACTTTTTTAATTTTTCAGTTCTCACTAAGGATTAAGGTTTTAATTGCTGTAACCCTTCACAATATTTCAAAACTCTTTAACTTTCATTATTTAAGGTCCTCACAAAAATCCAGACATACATATGAAAATTAATATTTTAGTTATTTTTAAAGATTAGCTTATTGATAGTTAAAACAGTTAAGCAAGATACTCAATTATATGCATCCCACCAACACACAGATTTGAAAATACAGATTTTCAAGTTCTATTGCTTTTATTCCATGATTACAAGAGTGAAGATCTGGTAACTGATACAAATTACAATATAAAACCTAGGGAGATAGTGTTATTTATTGTTCTCTGTGTATAAAAATGTTAACATAATTCAAATTAAAAAATTTTAAAAGTTCTAAAACTATTAAAAGTAGAATTATTTTTTTTTAATTTAGAAATACCTAAATAAGTTTAAAAACTAAACTTCTAGGCTGGGCATGGTGGCTCATGCCTGTATCCTAGCACTCTGGGTGGCCAAGGCAGGAGGATCACTTGAGCTCAGGAGTTCGAGACCAGCCTGAACAAGAGCAAGATCCTGTCTCTACTAAGAAATAGAAAAATTAGCCGGGCAGTGTGGCATGCTTCTACAGTTACTTGGGAGGCTGAGACAGAAGGATGGCTTGAGCCTAGAAGTTTGAGGTTGTGGTGAGCTAGGTTGATGCCATGGTACTCTACTCAGGGCAACAAAGTGAGACTCTCTCTCAAAAAATACAAAAAACAAAACAAACAAAAAAAAACCCAAAACAAAAACATAAAAAAATCCATTAAATCTCTAAATCCATTTAATCATAAATTTATCAAGTGTTTGGGAACTGTTCAAGTAGAACATATTCACTTCTTATTTTGCTAAAATATTGTCCAACAAATGATTTAATTAATAGTACCTTGATTTGCCAAACATGTTGAAATCTGACTTTCAAAATCTAACTCACGTAACATTAATTGTTTATATATTTGTTACTGTAAGATTGTATCTTATAAAAGTTGTGTTAATGTCAAAATGATTTGATTCATGTCTTCTTTAGGTTTTATAATCTTAAGGTTTATAGGAATAGTATCTAATAACCTTATATTGATAGTTTCTCAAGACAAAGCATACATTTTAAATTATTATTATGTTTTGTCTCTATGACTTTTTAGGATTGGCTTTTTACTAAATGTAACATTAGTTTTCTTCCAAAGCTCCAAACATAATTTGGTAACCTAAAAACTAAGAGTCAATGAGCATAAAATAGCTTTAATGTATAACTTGAATTTTCCCAGACTTTAGTAGTCTTTGACTCTTTGACTATAGATGGCATTCACATTGACATTGACGTCCCCAGTTTCACTCAAATAAATGATTTTACTTAGATAACCAATATGTCTAGAAGATTGTTTCATGCCCATATGTATATATACACATATACCTTACTGCATGTTAGTGGTAATAAAGTATGTCATTATATTAATACGTTATTGAATTTTTAGTACTTTCTTATATATGCCCATAAATTAGATATGAGTCTGAGTGTTTGAGTAATGTACCCAATAATAACATATGATCATTAACGATTTCAAATCTGCTGCGTCCTGTGTTTCAGGAACAAATGTTTTCCTACCAAGTCCCACTTCTGTTCTGCCTAGCTCCGCTGTCCATCTATTCTGCTGTGCACTGAGACCTGCACACTGGGTTCTCAGGAGACTTAGTCAGTCAGTGATAAACTTGGAGAGAATATTGTTATTCCCTTCATATAAGTATCAGCTAAAAAGACCACAAATCAGTGATGTTTTCCATAAACTTATAGTTTCTTAAACAAGGGAGGTCTCGACAAAATAGGTTTTCCTTCTAAGGAAATTTCTTTGCTTAAAATTATTGCAGTGGACTTCAATGTCATATATCCCTAGAAGAGCTATTGAGATATTAACTCTTGGCTTTCATTTATTTTATAACATTGAGAACATTAGATATGGTTCAACTTTTGTGCCACAGATTCCTGAAAATAAGTCTTTCTTTTACTACAGTCTAGTCATATGTGCATCACATTATATTCAGAAGCGTTGGTCCTCCTCATAAAAAATATTAAGGACTTATTTGTGAATTATGGTTACCGTTTTTGGGTTTTAAATGTTTTTTAGTAATAAGATAACTTGTCAGTTTCATGCCAATTGAGCTCTTTAGGGTCCGTTTCATAGCGTATGTCTAGCAATGTCTGAAGCCTCTGAGATGCAATGTGGTTTCCCTTCCATGAGGGTTCCATTTGTGTACATTTATATTAATGGCTGGGTCCATGACATAAATTAACTATGTAGGCCCAGGCTTGTTTAAATTCCACTGAAATGGTCTCAGCAATGGTTAATTCTGTGTCAACTTGGCTGAACCACAAGGTGCTCAGGTACTTGGCATAATTTTATTCTGAGTGTTCCTGCAAGGGTGTTTTTGTAGGAGATTAATATCTAAATCAGTGGACTTTTAATAAAGCAGAGAGCCCTCCATTATGTGAGTAGGCTTCTTCCAGTCAGTTGAAAGTCAGAATATAAAAAAAAATGACTGAATTTCCTTCAGCAAGAGAGAATTTTCCAGAAGACTGCCTTTGGACATCATCTGCATCATTGGCTCTTCCTTGTTCTGCAGCAGACTGCTTTCCAATTTGGACTGCAACATAAGCTTTTCTTGGGTCTTTAGCCTGCTGACACACCTCCTATTCTCCCCTTCTGCAGATTTTGGACTTTCTTGAGTCCACAATAGTGTGAACCAATTCTTTATAGTAAATCTTGATCTATACATATACATATCCTTTTGGTTATGTTTCTGTGGAAAACTCTGGTAATACAGGCTTTGTTAATAAATACACTAGCTTTCTACCTCATGATATTGTGGTTACATAAAATGGGGCACTATTTTCATATGTATTATTTATTTGTAAAAGAAAGATACAAATTTAAAACTTATTCACCTTGTCAATATGGGTGAGTCTATGACAGGTGATGGACCAAGACACCTTTCTAGATGGCTGAACCAGAACTCTAAACTACAGATAGTAATGCATCAAGCTGAATTTATTGTTTAAAAGACTGAAAAACCACAAAACCACATCAAGTACTATTGATTTTTCCTTAAGTGATGAAGAAGCTTTTAAGGGGATCTTACAACGAAGTATATTGTACAGGACTGTGCTCCATCAGTATTGCTGAATTCTGAAAGTTGGATACAGTTTGGGAGAACTAAGCAAATGGAGAGAACTTTAGGTTTAATAAAAGTGAAGTTAAGTTACCAAATAATTGGTTTGTGGGAAATTGGAAAGGCAGCAGAGCCATTCAGCCTTTCTTCAGAAGAATGGTTGAAACTAGACATGCTATCAGATGCTGTCATCAAAGATAACAGAAAAATGCTAAGATTGCACATGGATTGTCACGCTTCACTACTCGCCACACACAGGGGACATGGCCAGCTCACCAATCATGTCCGTGTGCTCCAGAACTGCATCAGACATATGTATGGCAAAAGCATCACATACAAGGCATTGCTTTACAAATACTGTCACCATGCTAAATGATCTGTCTCAACTTGCCATTACATATGCTCCCTCCTTCCTGATAGTTTACTTTATACATAATACCCAATACACTGCAAGGAGTTTATGTTTCCAAGAGTAATAATCAAGCCTAGTATGAGCCAGGCCATCTAAATGTAAATCCAAGATGTTTAAACTGTTATCTGATGACAACTTGAAGTTTAAAACAAAATTGTTTCAAGAACAAAAAGTAAAAAAAAAAAAAAAAATCTTACTGGTGCTGGCGATTCCTTTGGTTCATGTATACTTTCACATCTGTGATAGGTGGTTTGTGACATACTAATTAAGAATTTGAATTATCGTTTCATTAATCCTTTAAAGGATGCTGAGGGAGACTTGGGAAAGAGAATAAAGCATATTTTTAGATTCTCACATTATTCATCTGTCACATGTCAATATTCCTCCTGAAATTTTACCACAGTTAGAATCTGGAAGATTTTGTAGTTTTTGCTAAAACTGGCAGCACTTATGTTAGGTTCCTAGGGCTACCATAACAAAGTACCATGGGTTGGGTGCCTTAAAACAACAGAAATTGACTATTTCACAGTTTTGGAGGCTAAGAGTATAAAATCAAGATGTTGGCAGGGCCACGCTCCCTTTGACATCTCTAGTGTTTCCTCTTCCTAGCTTCTGGGGTTTGCCAGGTACCCTTGACCCTTGGTGGGCCATGACTTGTAACTGCAGCATTTTAGTCTCTGCCTCTGTTGTCACATGGTCTTCTCCACCTGCATGCTTGTCTCTGTCTGTTCTCTTTTTGTAAGCACACTACTCTAGTATGACCTCATCTTAAATAATTACATATGTAACAACTCTATTTCCAACTAAGGTCACATCATGAAATACCAAAAGGTAGGACTTCAATATATCTTTTAAAGGTATACAATTCAACACATAAGCAAACCTATTTACAAAGCTATTTATTTTAACAAAAACGGAACAAGGCAATTTATTTGGAAATAAGTACTAATTACCTACTGTAGAAACAATTTCATCTCTATATACTTACCATGACACTAAATACAAAAATGTTAAAGTGCTTTTTAAAATTAAACTGACTCATGCATTTTATTCAAATAAGCAAGTATTAATTTTAAGGAATTTTTAAGAATAGTAAATTTTTTCTATAAAACACAAGTAGCAATTTTTGACTTATCAATCAAGAGCTATAAAGATTGGTTGACTTCTATGACACTGTTAAACATCTTTGATATATTAAAGATATTGAGAGTCTGCTATATATCAGGTGTTATGCTTTATAAGAACAATGAGATGGATACTATCTCTTAGTAGCCTCTTGTCTGACAGCAAGATAAATGGATAAATACCAAAAATATAATAAATCAAATATCATCATGTATATGTCAATACATAAGAACATGGTTAAAAGGAAAATAGCAAGTGACTGACCCTCTTTCAATGTTGCAATTGTACCTCTCACATAGTAACTCCCATCAAATCTTAAATCTGAGAACCAGGTCTAAGTAAATAGTTCAAAATATGAGGGGGAAAGCTATAAGAAGAAATATGTTTATCACTGAGTTATCATAGTGGAAAAACAAAATAATCTAAAACAGGAGTATAATTAAATAAAAATAACACACTTACCTGGCCTAATTTTGCACATCAAAATATATAACAACATATGTAAAATTTGAGGAAGAACTACAGAAACCATAATTTTGGATTTTGCTGGCAAGATTATAGATATAGGTTTCTTTTTAAATTTTCCAAATGTATGTAACATTGGATTATCACCTATGTGCTTAGAAAAGTTAATTATAAATTTAACATGCATATAAAATTGTATAACCATGAAATTTCAAAAATATAATTTCTATTAATTATTATATAGATTATTTTTAAAATAAAATTATATGCTTTAGGGAAACTAGTGAAATAACAGTATATCCACAATATTTTAATCTTGCTTTGGAACTCTAGTTATTTCAAGATAATTTAGCAGTACATATAATGAACATACCGGATCCTAGATAAGCATTATCTTCGACTAGCAATAAGACTGAAAGAATTGGCATTATCTGTGCAAAATAGTCCACTAATGAAAACACACCCATTTTGAAGGTGAATATCTTGATACCATTTCCCCCTTATATTTTTGTTAATTAAATTATCCCACTCACTCAATGTTATTAATAGTTCTTTCCTTAGTAATATACCTAAAGAAATAAAGGTGAACCATGATATCAACATGATAAATATTTAAGGTTGACATGTCACTTTGTATATTTATCCCATCATTCTTGATCTATTTATATATGATTCACTGTGCTGATATCTGTCTGTCTTGAAATGTCACCCTTCTTGTTTATCTTTGTAATGTAATTGGCAGGGGCATAACATGCTTTTTTAACACCAAGAATACCTAATCATATTCCTTTGTGTGATACCATTAAAATATGCTAACTAAGGTGAATTTAAGGAAGAACACACAGACACTTTGAAAGGTTATAATCTATGACAATCCACAGCTTGGGAATTGTTTTAATTGAATTAATTGTTGCTCAAAAGAATCTAAGAAACAAAGAACACAATGAACATTTTCATGGAAAAAATTTTGACCTTTTCAATATCAGTACATTGACTGGCAGATTATTCTATTTCTTTCACAGCAAAAGAATTGTTTAAGGGAAAGGTAGAGATGATATTTGAAAAGATAAAATATCTCTGAAAAAATGAAAATACCCACATATGATAGGATTCAGAAAAAAATAATAGCATAAAACAGTTTGTGGACTTTTTTATAATAATAACAATTATAATTCATTTATTCATTCTTTACATTAAGAATATTAAATTATATTATGTTTTTAATTTACATTAAGAATGTCAGTGATAGCTTCATTTTATCTAGTGATGTCACTGGTCTAAAAAGAGATGAATTATTTTCTTTCATTGTTTTTTGCAATTCTAAATAACTATTTTATGAATTTATAATTTTTAACTCAGTTACCTTAATCTATATCTTCAACAGACATGTTTTCTACACAATCACAAGGCAGAAATCTAACTGCTCCACATGAAACTTGAGAACAGGATACTCAGAGGAAAGATTTATTCAGGCTGAGCTGAGCAGGAAAGGCTACACAAAAGAGACGATAATCAATTTGAGTAGAGTTGTTTATACTTCTACAAACACACTGTACATTTTTATACTTCCTAAGGTTGGCAATAGCAATTGAAATCTACTTGGAATTTCTAATCTGCAATATACTGTATTCTGGTCAACTCATATTCCTGTTTCAAAGGCTCAGGTGTCATCCTCTCTGTGAAGTTTTTCTAACCTTTTCAGATCAAATTAGGGATCTTTTCTTTGAATTTTCTATTACCAATCCACACATTATAGCTCTAAAATAAAATTCGCCTTACTCTGTGGTAATTTTTTTATGCCTACATCCATGACAGAATGAGCTTTTTCTGGTCAGGGTCACTATTTTTGACACTATAATATCAGTGGTAGAGAGGCGGCATTTAAATAAAATTTTAAAAAAAGAAACCAGTGCAAGAATATTCACTTAATATTTAACAGAGCATTTTATCTTTGTTTTTGTTCCCTTAATGTTATAATGTTGTTCACTGTATATGCAAATAAGATTTTTTATTCTCAAAAATATATTTTAAATATCTAAGTTACATGAAGTAATTTGGTTGAATGACAGTGAAAGAGAAATCCATAACACCCTATATTGGATGCAGAGTTTTCCCAAATCAGTAAACATCTTAGCTGTAAAAACATAGAAGAGAATGAAGAGAGAGAACAATGAGTGTTTCAAGAAGCATCCCAAATGCCAACATGGATTCTAATGCATGCTAAATGTACACTGACAGTTAGATCTTGATTTAGAAATGACAAAAGAAAGAATAACCAAAGAGGGGCAGTGAAAATCCAGTTTGCATTTGACATTTCCAACTAATGTTGATTCTTAGAGGCTAAATGATATTGTTGTTAGAAATAGTAATTGCAAAGTGCAAAAAGAAATGTATTCTACATTTAATGTATCCTACAGTTAGTAGGTATTAACAAAATGCCAATAAAAGTAGGTAAAATGAAAAAAAATCTCTAAACATTTCTATTTTTATAGATGAATTACTTTGTTTCTTTGTTGCAGATGAAATGGTTACATCTTTTGATAGAATTGTTTTTTCAACTAATATTTTGATTCTGGACTTCTTAATTATCATTATCATAAAGGCCATTTGTCTTTTCCTAACAAAAAGTAGGATGGAATAATATCAGGGACAAGATAAAATAAAATATTCTGCAAATTAAGGAATAAATACATAAATATGTCAAAAAGCAAATAAACAAAGAAAAATACACTCAAAGATCTCAGACCAAATATACCGTAATAGAGACCATATATCTCAGCGGCTCAAGGTTCTGGGTATCTTATATCCAGATGTTTTTCTATAAATTCTTTAGGCATAAAAAAATGGTTACTAACAATAAATACATATTAGTGTTGGAATTTCAAAGGTAGTCTGGAAACTTTAAAGAGAAATTCTTTTAATGGTCAGCTTTAAAAATTAACCCAGTTGTGAAAATTTATGAAAACCTATGCTCCAATGCCTAATTTTCACCATTGAGTACGCATTTATCAGACACTAATTTTAATAGCTTCTAAAAGCCTTTTTTTTTTTATTTTTAGGAAAATAAGCTTTCATTTGTAATACAATCATCTGGATTTTGTAGGTAGCAGTTTCTGATTTTGTTTGAATGAAAGCAATTTACTCACTGTAGAACATAAGAAAGATTTCCTTTTGCTCTTTTTGTCTTTATCCTTTTTAATATTTTATATATCACATGTTAGCACATTGCGTACTGCATAGAAATCTCTAAGACATATGCCAGGGACCGCACGTTTTTGGGCAAACTGCACGTTATTTAAATCATCATAACTACAGATCATAATGCACTTTAGGTGTTGTTTTTCAATAATTATAACATTTTTATTTACAAAAACAATTAAACAACTAATTAAAGTTCCTGGTACTTTTTTAACATATGGTACTACGTAAAACATTTTCCTCTATGAAGAAGGACCAAACAAAATTTACGTTAAGTATCTAGATTCGCTCCTTTTTCCATGGGTGGCACAAACTCTGCAGGCTATCATAGGAAATTTTTTCTTTCCACTTGCTGGAATACACGTAGGTTCGTGCTGCTTCATATCATCTGACAACCTTTTGAGTGGATCTTTACGAGGTGCTCTCCTTGCACCCTCAGGGGAAGGGCAGGACAGATTCGTCTCTCCTTCTGGAGAGCCTTCCTTATTGTCATCCGTTTTCCAGTCTCTCGCCACCTATAGCAGAAACTGTTTATACTTCATTTTTGCTTGTGGATTGAGGACGTTGTATACTCTAAATGAATTGAAAAATCCAAAGTTTATAAGGTACAGCACTACTTTTTTTGTCCATTTCATCTTTTCCTTAGAATGGAACAACACGAAAGGAATTGATCTGCATGGTCAATGCCTTTCATGTGGGAACTGTATTCCTTGATGCAGGTAAGTTTTACAATATTCTCTCCTGTTTTTCTATTTTTTTTTTTCCTGTTGTCGGACAGAAATGTCATGGATCATTGATATCATTCAGACAACCCGCTTGTCTTTCCATGCTAGGAGAAGAATATCGCCTTTTCTGGAAAATATTATGTCACCTTTCTTCATTGTTGATGTTTTCATTTTCAAATTTGGCGGTAAACCTCTACTCTCCCTAATAGTCCCACAGACTCTAGTTTTGTTCTGTAGCAGCAATTCAGCAGTAGATGTAGCATTGTAAAAATTATCCTGGTAAATATGGTGCCATATGCCAAGATAGGGTCCAAGGACTGAAAGAACAGTTTCTTCTTTCAAGCAGTGTATTTCTCCATATTGTAGATATAGCCGGTGTCACTCTCACACATTATCCGAACAAGTCAACCGTATTTTGTTATATTCACTGAGTTGTACGGTGAAATTTTAAACGTCCTCTCCATGGAATCATTCCCTCATCCAAAGACAATTGCTGTTTTCATTTGTATATTGTTCAAAATTTATGCAGGAAATAATCCAGCACAGGTTGGATCTTGAAAAGTCTCCTGAGTGACTGTCCATTTTGGCGTTATCATTGAAATGCCAGAATGTCCATATTTGCTCAAATCTATGGTGACTCATTGTCTGTGGAAATATAGGGGTACATATCAAAGGATCTGTTGACCAATAGTCTTTCAAGCTATCTTTTCTTGTTTGACTCATCAGAATAATTAGGTCAAGGAATTTCTTGATGTCCTTCTGTGTAACTGGAGACCACTTTAGTGTTCTAGATGGTGTTTTGCATTTCGTTGTGGTTTGATCATGATAGTTGGACAGCTCTTTGCACAACATCTCAAACAATTCATCACCAAAAAAGAGATTGGTCACAGAGGGTACACAGTCACACTGAGATGGAAATGTAGTGACCCCAGCATGACCTTCAAATATTTGTAAGCTGGTGGTGTGTCAATTTCAGACCAACAATTATCTGTAGCTTCCTCAGTGTTGGAATCACTTAAAAGCACCACCACCTAGGGTTTCCTTAGATGTCTAATAATTTCACTGCCAGTAGAATCAGTAGAATCATCTCTGGAATTGTCAAAACAGTCATCCGTGTCTTCGATCTCACTAGGAATATCTGATAAATTATGGTTAAATACTTCCGGAATGTATCAGTTTCGTTGGCTTCCTTCCTTTTTTTGAGAGAGGGCATTTCTAAAAGCTCCAGGAACTTGAAGACGAAGACCATTCAAATGACCAAAATCCAATGTAACTGCAATGCTTTATGGGTTCATGCACTTATATAGTTTTCCATAGATTGACCCACACGGTTTCCACCAATGAGATCTCTTCATTTGATGTGGACAAGACAGTGTGCTGACATCTAAGGTCCATAACAGATGGCACGTTTTGAAAAACAAAAAAACTCGTGAGTGGTCCTTAACAGATGGTGCGCGAAACACAGAAAACTCGTGAACGGTACGCAATGTGTTAGCTAATATACTAAGGCTTAGTACATACGAAGAACTGCATTAATACCCAGGGTACAACTCACAGCAAGATATAAAAGGAAGCTTGTGGGGACATCATTTTTTTTTTTTTTTTGAGGTTTTGATGAGAAGGAATCCCAGATATATTAATAGCATTTTCACATATCAGGGCATAATTTTGTACAAAGTAAATCTTTATGGAAGTAAAAACCAGAAATAACATGCAGCATTTTTCAATGATTCACTGCTATGACCCATTTGTTTCTTAAGAAAAACCACCAGCATCAATAAAATATCAAAGCCCTTAAAACAAATCATTTCTACTTATCTCTTCATATTTAATAAATTATCACAAGTCACTGCCTAAAGTGATAAGATTTCTCAGTAGCCATGTCACTTTCATTTTCCACCATCCACCACTCATTTATTTCTTTTTGTCAAATAAGAATCGGCTAAATCAATGAGGGAATTCAATTAATAGAAAAAACAGTGTATCTTCAGCTTTTGAATTATTTCTTTTATAATGTCATTATGGAAGGTTTTGTGAATTCCTTATTCCCAAGTTTATTTTGTGCAGCATAAGAATAGCTGAATTCTGACCATTATGTGATGTTTCAGTCAATAAGTAAAATAACTCATTTTCTATTAAGAAAACACTCATCAAATGTTCAAGTTATTTTGGCACCTCTTCAGTTATTACATATTTTTTTTCTAAATGGTAAGTTGATTTTCAAAATTCAAAGACCATTATTAGTTTTTACTTGTAAGCTTCTTTAAAAGTCATTTTATATATAATTTTAAGCCCACTAGACACTCTTTGATTAAAAGCATGAAGTTCCTTTGAATCATTTTATTAAACAGTTATTAATTTAAAATTTAAAACACCCTAAGAACATTTTGTCCTTGGTTCTCATAAGTATTTTTAACTTCTTAAAATAAGTGCTAAAGGCAGAATATTCAATTTTATACCTTTGAATATGCATGCATTTCAGTAAGACAAATATATATTTTAAAAAATGAAGCAGATTTAAAAAATGAATCAGACTGTCTTAGACTCTTGAAGATAACATACTTTCGTTTGATGTCTGATTTAGTAGAAATCCAAAGGACTTTCTTAGATTATAAGTGAGAGCAAATCAATTAAAACAGTTTTGACTTCCCAAATGAAAATAAAAATCTCAAAAATTTCTGATAAAATTTAAATACATTGAGCCATTAAAATTTATGTTACTTTTTATATTGTCTTTCAAAGATTAAAATGTATGGTTTCCTTCTGTAGTCTCACACTTCATGAAATCAAAACTTGAGGGTTTATATTATAAAAGTGTTCTTATAAGCACATCTGATATGATGTGACTATTCTCATACACTGCATAACAGTTTAAACATGTTTAAAATTTTTGAATACATTAAACATTTGCAATGTATAAAATTTACAAATTGTAAAATAATGAAAAAAATCAAAACAGTGCTTTAAATGAATCTGCCAAATTTTTATTTCAAAAGTTTTGATCGAATAACTATAACTTTGCAACATTATTTATATAAAGTTCACAGTGGTAGATTCTGACATCCCATGACACTATAAAATTTTATTTAGGATAACATTATTTGTTTTCAACTAAAAGCCCTATGAACGTGGAGTTTTGTACAGATACAACTGGAACAAAATTAAAAACAATAATATTTAATGTCAAAGTTACAAAAAGATAATTCACTCAAATAAACTTACAGGGGTAACTTTATAATATTATCTAATATGCTATGTACTAAAATTTTTAAAAAGTCAGACAAGTTGAATGTCTATGTATCATAAACTATGCTATGACATACAGTGAATGGTTTTAAAATAACATGAACATTTTAAAAAGTAAATATATTTTCTCGTTATTTCAGCAAGGCCATCCTTACAATATGAGTGATAGAGTTAATAAAGCAATGCTTACATGTGATATTTTACCCCAAATTCTGTGTAGTTCTATTTGTTTCAATATTATTTTTGTTATTTATCCTTATTTAGAGGTTAAGTCAATAAAGATCACAGAGATTAAATAACTATCCCCAAATCACCAAACTAGCATGAGTAGTATCATTCAAGGAAGGCAGACAATTTTAATAAGACACAACTAGTGTTAGATTCTTAACTATTGTCTATAAATTACAACTCCAGAAGGACAGGAGTCTTTATGTTGGTTTATTGGTAGTATTCATATGCTTTGAGCAGCCCAAGCACAGGGGAGATACTCAAAAGAAATTTGTTGAATCATTGCACCTGTGCCTGTTGGGCATGTTAATTGCTTTCTCTGTATGTTAGAGTTAGGTAGTGACACCCACCTTATTGAATTCAATAAGACAACACAGGAAATACACTCAGCACCACTTTCTTAGCTGAGTTTGAAAACACTTGATACCTCCATTTTGGATATGCATTTTGATAGAAGATTCTTGTTCTTATTTAAAGGCTTCATAAAAAATAAATCTAGGCCCCAGGTCAGGCCAGAATAAGGTAACACATTTGAGCAGGTTTTTCACGGGTAACTTTCAAATTATAAAAGAAAATGCCTTTGCCTCCAATATAAGATGGATTCTAGTGAAATTCATGAATATTAATGATTTAACTATGTGAGAGGAATTGTTAAGTAGTTAACCAACATTAACTCTTAATTCTCCTCCTTTTACAATTTTTAATATCTACATTAAAAATGTAAAAAGAAAACAAGAAAATTAATTTTAAGTGTATGTCATTTAAACCATACATCTATTAATAAATTATTATTTTAATATATAATCAAGAAAAAAATCATTATTTAAATATTTTACATTAGTTTTGGACTTAGTCTTTGAAATCCAGTGTGTATTTTACTCTTAACAGCACATCTCAATTAAGATGTTATATTCTCACGGAGAAATAGTTGACCTGCATTTAAACTTCATAAAATTTAGTTGAAAAATTAGATTTGCCTACTTAGGGTATTGTAAACATACTTATAAGTTTTCCAATAACTTAATGGATTATAAATTTTAAATTAAATGACATTACTTAAAATTAATGCAATTCTGTTTTTTGGACATATTTCAAATGGTTAATCATGTGGATAGTAGCTATCATACTGTAAAGTGAAGACATATAATATAATAACAAGTAGACTAACAAACAGGATATTTGAATATCCTACATATTCTGAATGAATAAATAAATATGTGACATTTTAAAAGTTGTGTCCTTTTATGTAAGCTATTTATACTAATATTTTCTGAAGAATAACAAAATTATTAATATATCATCTGATTTATCAGCCTAAAGCTGTCAATCCATCACTAAGTGTACATATAAAAATAATTTATTAATGATTATATATCTGACTCTGTCCCTAAGGTAATTCATAATTTTTTAATAGATGGAAACAGCATTTTCCATGTATGTATATATGTGTGTTTGTATGTGTGTGTATGGTATGTGTATGTTGGAAAATGCTTTCCCCCAAACTGAAAAGCTAAAATAAATGGCACACACATAGATATTAAGTTGTAGAATTAACCTGTTCCACAAGAAAATGTAGATTCATGTTTGAATAAAAAGTAGTTTTTTTCAAATTGAGGGTTATCTATATCTACAATAATTTAGTAGCAAATGCTACAATAATTTATGAACATGGAAAAGTGAGCACATTTTTTAAACTGTCAAAAAGAAAAATGATGAGAATTAATCTAGAAGGCACAACTAATTCACATTAATTATTTTAGATTGTGCCATTATTGATTATTGTGCTCATGGTATTTTTGCATCTTGCACTCAATTGCAATGGTGTCTAATTTGACATCTAGCCAAGTTTGATCTCATTCTTCCTATCTTTGCCTTAACATCATAGACATGTAATTCATTTGTTCTATTTTAACATCATATAAAGGATGATAAGTTTTGAAATTTCAATGAATAGAGTATATGGCTGCCATTGATTGACAAGTGGAGAATGAAATTATAAGATGTTTTCTTTATAATTTGGTGAATTTGTTCAAACATTGCCATCTGTATTTGCTGGAAAACCAAGAACAATATCCCAGCTACAAATTGATTCTGCCTGGTCACTCAGCTGGTGGAACATGGTGGTAATTTAGAGAGAGATGATTGTTCATTTACTTACAAATTTTCTCATTCTTAGGCAAGTGAGCATTCCAAAGGCAATACAACCATTCACAATTCTATGTGACATTTCTAAAATAATTCAAAATGGAACTCTTGTCTCTGAAGCTACTGACTTCAATAGGATCCAATTATATACCTTTCACTTTTTATAAAAGTCTGAGTGCAATTTTAAAAATCAATGTAATAACTCGTATGCAGGACAAAAGGAGGGTTAAAACTGTTATTTTAACAAAAAGTACGATAGTGAAAATGCTTATTTAAAAATTATAACTGATTGACAACTACTGTGAATAATTCCAGTGCTTAAAAGATACTATAAATTTCATATTTTTAACCCCTCCTTGAAAAGAATGCTAAAGAATCTTGTTGGGATTTTTTAAAAATATGAAACGCAATAGAACATATTGTATAATTAGAATCAAAATCCATGTTCTTTTCCTTAAGAGTTGAAGTAGTCTCATTTGGAACTAAGATTTTGCAATAAATTTAATAATGTATTCATTCAGTCTTCGTGGGTAATTTATAAATGCTGAAAAAATGAAAAAATTGAATTGAATAGATTATTATAAATTAAAACTTTATTTTAATAATATATTAAATAATATAAAAATTAAAGATAATTTAGTAAATTATTTACAATATAAATTTCAGATATGTGTATGTGTATATATATGTGTATATATATATACACATATATATTAATCTGGAGATATCTTTGCAAATCAATAAGGAAAAACAAACACTCCAGTGGAAAAAAAATGACAAAGAATGTGGGCAAAGCTAATTTATAGATAATATACAAGCAACAAAAGATATTTTCTGTCCCACCAATAACCAAAAGAAAAAAAATTAAAAGAATGAAATATACACACAAGGTTTCAGTTAGTGTACCGCGAAATTGAAAAATTTTAAAGTTTTCTTGTACAACTTTATAATCCATCTGATTCTGTTGCCTCCAGCTAAAGGCAATTTAAAATGTATTTCTTATCTTTATAAATTTAATTATATTTTATATAATTTTATAAAAATGGTACCACTGAATATTTTCTTTGGCTATCTAGCTTTTTTTACTCAGTATAATAATATTGCTATTCATCCATGTTATTGAATCATTTTATCTTATACAACATGTTTATATATTTGTATATATCATATACGGATATTTCATGTACAAAAAAGTATTTTATATGACTATATATACATATATATGTATATATTTAAATTTTATGATGTTATCGATTGTCATTCCCTCTGGAGTGGAGTCTCAGTGGAGTTAGAAATTTTGTCAGTGCCATTAACTGACATTTATAATTTCAACGTCTGACAGTGTTTGGCAAACAATAAACAATAAATATCTGTTAAAAGTTTCATCAATACCTACACTTACAAAACTTCGCATCCATACCTAATATTTTTCTTAAGATATATTTCAAAGTATGAAATTATAGATTTCAAAAGGCAGGACCAACTCTCTATTAACAGGTAATGCTAACAGGTAAGCAGATAAACAAAATGTGATATAACCATTAAGCAGGACTTTTGCATAACATTTGGAGGAGTTTAAGTAGATAAGTAACATGACATATAATATTAAGATATTATGAGTTTGCTTTGAAGAATTTTTGTATAAGATGTGTAAGAGATTATCTATATATCTTTCATCTATTTGTGCATTTTTGACTGAAGAAACAGAAACATGCAGTTATAAGTATTTGTGAAAAACACCAAGAAAGAAATATGACAATATTTTGGCTGTTATTTTTTAGTTTATTAAAACAGTGCAATGATGGTATTTGTGCCTTTTTTAACTTTCTTTTTCATTCTGTTTTATGTTCTTTTAATTTTCTATGGTGACAATCAGTTACTTTTATAATATGAAAATGCAGGCCATTTTAAATTAAGTTTACTCAAATATATAGTTATATTTATTTCCTTGGGAATTGAAAGTGTAACTGGTAATTATTTGAGTTTGATTGGGAATAAAACATCTGGATAGGCTATCCACAAGATAAGGGATATAAATGGCCAATAAATAAGAAAAATGTTCAGTCTTCCTCATAATATAAGAAGGACGAAATTAGATTAAATAACAATGAGCTACCATTTAACCTACTGAATTGTTAGCAATAAAGTAAGTGTAATTCCTTTGTCATTTGATTGCCATTACTATGATTTTTAAAATATGTATAATAATTATTAAGCTTATTAGAATATGATCAGAAAAACAGGAAAATCATTTTCCAGCAATGTTTATAATACACTGTTTAGTAAAAATAAAAAAGCAAACACAATGTATGTGTAAGAAGATATTAATAATTTCAATCTGCAATGAGACTACTGATTATTTCATTTTCTCATTCATGTTTTAATTATGTTTTGTCAAGTTTTTAAACTTCATCTGGTCCAAACTAAAGAAAAAAATCCTATCATTTATTTTAATATAATGAAATGCTGTGCTTCTTTCAGATTGCATTTATGGAAGCCCTTAAATATACTGCTTTAAGATTATTGCCATTTATTTTCATGTTGAGCATCACCAAAAACTGATTCTATCTCAAATTATTTTCTTCTTTGTAGTTATATATTTCTGGCTTACAGATATTGTGAGACATTCTATTGTTTCCCTTTAAAATTTTCTTCTATTTTCTGATCAGATTACCAAAAGCTATACTATTTCATTATTTCCTGAAAGTTAGTTATCCTTTCATTTTTCTCATCTATAAAATGGAACAAATGCTAGCACTATAAATACAATAGAAGGAATGCTAAAAATGCACTAGTTTTAATTACAGCTAGCATTTATTGAATATGTATTTAATATACAGGATGGAACTAAGTGCTTTACAAGGATTATTTTATTATACTACCAAATATTTTAGCTAGCAAATTAATTTTGCAGGTGAAAATACTGCTATTTTGAATTTTTTTGTGTCTTCCTGAAGTCAGACAGCCAATAAAATGTAAAACTGAGATTTGGTTTGGTTCTCAATGTGTAGCATTCACCCATTCAATGTGGTAATCATTTCTAGTGCTTCTTGAACTTCTTGGTTTGGAACTTCATTTTTTATGTACAGCATCATCATATAATTATTGATTTGATGAAAAAATGTTGATAGGACTTTTACATAGAAAATAATAGACATTAAATTCTGTTTCATCTATTGATGGAAAATAACTTAAATTGGTCATTTAAAAATGTTACAATCCCTAATAAGCATTCAGAAGATAGGTTTTAGTAAATTAAACTTTCCTGAGAATCCATTTTGGTTGACATTATAAATATTTTGCAACCATCCTTTAATAGCTTATACTCCTTTAATAGCTTATATTCTTCATGTTTTGTAGTATTGACTTCAGAACACCTTATATTGAATAATTTATAATAATTATAAACATATTAATTTATAATAATTTATAAAATAGAACTTCAATATACAATTGAATATTTAGGACAGCAGATAATCTCATTTTATGAAATTGTACCTATGAATATGAGTGTATACCCTCCTCAACAGAGATTTTTATTTTAAAAGGCAAGCCTTTAAAATATCTTTCAAGTTTTTCTCTTTCTTTCAAAATACTAATAATACTTCTATCAAAACAATATACTTTCCTATGGCTTTTACAGTTAGTTTTGCTTATTTATTTTTTTTGCTGACAATGTAACGGCATACCTTCAATTATTCTGTAACTTTTCAAGACAGACAAGCACAGTCCTCTGTTATCTGTATCCAGGTCAAACTCTGCACAGAGAGTACCTTTCTGGAAAGGTGCAGTTCATTCTCATTTACATTTTATAACAAGTTCACCTAATTTAGCAAACAGCAGAAAAGTCATGCTTTTAAAAGTATTTTCTACGTGTGTTTTAAAATCTCTAGAAAATCACCAAGGCATCATAAGGAACTTTTTTTCAGCCTTTTAAATTTTAAAAGTTCAAACAGTTACTTCAAACAGTTTCTGAAGAGGAAGGAAAGGTTTTTTATCTATCTGGAAGATAGCTTTTAACCAGTTTAATCAGTTTCAACTGTGGGATGATTAAACTGAATTATATGTATCTCACTTATTGGGTTTATAATGAAACGATGACAGACCATTATGTATAATGGCCACTAAAAGCAGGGTCAAAATATAAAGTTTTTTTTTTAACATATAGTGCTATTTTTCACACTAAGTAACCTGTAATAACAGTATGTGAATCTTTGCTATCATAAATGTATTATCATTTTTATGGTTATCTTACTAATATTTGAGGAGGCTTCTCTCTCTACATATTGTACCTAGTGATGAAAACCTTAATAACAATGCCTAAAAGTATAAAAAAGTAAAAGAAAAAAGTTGGAAGTTCAAAGAACATGACATTGATACCTGATTCTCAATTAGAAATGTAATAAAAAATATACTCTGGCTCACTGTATTGAATTTATCATTCTTAATGTTGAATAAGTATGAATGAGGATTTCTGAAATAACCTCCCATGGTTTCTATTCAAGTAATGAAACTCACTGGAATACAGAGACTAATCGTGTGAGATTTGTGAATTGATATTTTTATATGATTTTTAAAATATTTCTGGCTTGACTTCAAAGGGAAATTTAATTGCTCCTTCCACAAGTACTATGTTTCTAGGGAAGTAAATATATTTTTTTCAGACATATACAAAGTAAGAATTCATATATATTCAACACTAGTGACAAGGATTACTACAAAACAATTATTTTTTTATTATTATTCAATATGAATATATGAACAATTAACAGAGGCTAGGATCAGAATCCTAGGAGTCATCCCAATGCAATCTCTCTCTTTTTAAAGGTAAGAAGAAGAATATAGTGTATAAATGAAAAATAATATTTAAAAGCCATGGAGCTAGTGTGCTTTCCATTGGAGGTCCCTGAAACTCCACAGAAAAGAAAGAAAAAAAAAATGAGCTTATTACCTATGTAACTTTATTAAAGCATGTAAAGTAAGCTAATACTTATAAAGTGTGGAAGACAGAAAAGCTTGTATTTCCCATTTTTCTTTTTTTAATCTTTTAGTATTTATTTTATTAGTATTATTTTGCCTATCAAGGAAAGTTTTGTCAGCTGTTTTCCTGGAGTTAATAATATTATTCTTTTGTATATGAAATTTTATATACAAAGTATTCTTTTATGATTATATCAGCATTCTCCAGAGGACCAGAACCAAGGGGCTGGGGGAGAGTGAAAGAGAGAAATTGAGATTGTTTGATTTTAAAGAATTGGCTCACATGATTGTGAAAGCTGGCAAGTCCACAATTGGGGGGCAGACAGCAGCAGGCTGGAAAGTCAGACAGGATTTCAATGTGACACTCTTGAGGCAGAATTCTTTCTTCTCTAGTAAACCTTAACTTTTACTCTTAAGGCCTTAAACGGATTGGATGAAGGCCACCCGCGTTATTGAGGGTAATCTGTTTTACTTAAAACCAGATGATTGTAAATGTTAATCATGTTAACAAAATACCTTCACAATAACATTTAGACAATAAAGTATACATTTTCAAATAAATTGCCAAACAGATTGACCAAAGCAACCAAAAAAGTTTCAACAATAATTTTTCTCCCAGCTATTTCCATATCCCAAATACACAAATCCTCTACAAATAACATTTATTTAATTCTACGTGATGACATAGTTATGTGTCAGTGCAGTCCCAGGATTTTAAGCTGACATAGATTTATGGGACATATTTCATTCATTTAATCTCAAGAATGAATAACACGTTGCTATGCTCAGTATTATTTCATTTAAAAATTCCTGGTTAAATGTATTTTTTCTATAACTTTATCAATATTACCAACAACAAGGACTTCATGAGAGCCATTAGGAATCATGTCACTATTCCCTTTTATTCATACACTATTGTAACCTGTCTTTTTGTATTTATTTTGACTTATTTTCCTGACCCTTGGGAAATAACTGCAATTACACTGAGGCACATTTCATTGATCATTCCATTTAAGTGAAGACATCTTTATTTGCAAAATTTATATTCTGGATTATAACTCTGCTTTATTCAATAAATTGTCACATCTTCTCTATTCTATCTCTGAAATATATCCAATTTGTTTATCTTTCTTTATCTTCACAGTGCCACCAAATTCAGGCTCTTAGATCTCTGGCTTAAACTTATAGGATCTATCTCTCATCAATTTTCCTGCCTTTAGGATATTTGCTCATATAATTTGTTCCCTAAAATGAAAATTATCTTCATAACATACACATACAACCATTTACCCTTTTATTTAAAAAAAAATAAAATCACTCATCAACTAACAATCATTGCATGAGAAAGTACAGATTTTTAGCTAGACTTTAACTTTGTTCCCAAATTACCCCCTTTCCCATCTGACTTATGAAGATATACTTATGAAGATATACCCCTTAGCCCACTATTCAGTTAAGATATAATTAATAAATAATTTTATTAATTTATATTGTACAACTGTTATGGTTTGGATATTTGACCCTCCAAATCTCATGCTGAAATTTTTTTCCCAGTGTTGGAGGTGGGGCCTCATGGAAGGTGTTAGGAACATAGGGACAGACCTCTCATGAATGGCCTGGTACCATTCTCTCCAGTAGTGAGTGCTCACTCTATAAGCTTCTGTGAGAGCTACTTATTAAAAGGAGTTTGGCACCTACCACTCTTTCTCTTGCTTCCTCTCTTGCCATGTGATATCAGCTCACCCTAGGTCCCCTCATCTTCTGCCATGAGTAGGAGCAATCAGAGCCCTTATCAAAAGCAGCTGCTGACTTCATGCTTCTTGTACAGCCTGTGGAATAATAAATGAAATAAACCTCTTTTCTTTATAAATTACCCACCTTCAATTATCCCTGTATAGCAATCGACTAATGGATATATATGTGTGTGTGTGTGTGTGTGTGTGTGTATTGCAATGGTTAAATCTAGTTACTTAGCATGTCTATCACCAAACACTCTTACTTTTTCTAGTGAGAGCGCTTAAGACTTAGCAATTTTCAAGTATATATTATTAAACTATAGTCACCATACTCTACAGTACATTTTCAAATTTATTAATTCTATTTAATTGAAACTGTATGTTTTGAGCAACATCTCTCCATCACCGCATCCCTCAGCCCCAGACAACCACCACTCCACTCTCTGCTTCTCTGGATTACACTTTTTTAGATTCCACATATAAATAAGATCATGCAATATCTGTCAGTCTGTACCTAGTACATTTCACTTAACATAATGTACTATAGGTTTATCCATGTTGTCACAAATGACAGGATTCTCTTCCTTTTTAAGACTGAATAGTATTCCTGTGCATGTGCATGTGTGTGTATGTATCTATACCATATTTTCTTTATGCATTCGTCCATTAGGGGATACTTAGGATGCTTTTATATCTTGGCTATTATGAATAATGCTGCAATTAACATGGAAGTGCACATATCTTTTCTGCATATTAATTTCAATTTCTTAATTCCTTTGTATATATATATAGTAGTGAATATATATAGTAGTGAGATTCCTGAATCATATTGTAGTTCTATTTTTAATTTTTTGAGAAACTCCCATACCATTTTTCATACTGGCTGTACTAATTTACATTTTCACAAAGTGTACAAGGGTTGCTTTTCTGCATATCCTTGACAACATTTATGTTTTGTCTTTTTGATAATGACCATTCTAACTGGTATAATATGTCATTGTGGTTTTATTTTGTATTTCCCTGATGATTAGTGTTGTTGAACATTTTTCCTTATGTTTATTGGCCATTTGTATATTTTCTTTTGAAAGCTGTTCATGTCTTTTGACTACTTTTGAATAAGGTTTTTTTTTTTTTCTTGCTGATATTTTGAGTTCTTCGTAGACTCTGAATACTAGCCCTTAGAAGCATAGGTAGGCCTAGGCAAAGGAAATTATCCTAAAGATATATAGATATAAGTATGGAAATAGATATAGATATAAACTAAATCATAAAATAGTCCTAATAAAGGGATTGTTTTTGCATTTAGTTAATATCTACATCAACATCTATGTCTATATCCATATTCATATGTACATATTTTTTAATAAATACTTCTGCCTATAGGCTTAGTAATGCTTCTATTCTAAATAAACTTCCATCATATTTATTATATATTTAAATAACAAACTTTCAGATAATATATTAATTTTATTGCTCTATTTTAATTGCATTTAAATGATACCTAAATTATTATTTAAATTAGAAAGGGCTTGTAGGCAGTGAAAGCTGTATGCAGTTTGATCTCAATATTTTCAACTTTAACTTTGGTGTGCCACAAATTTATCAACTTTAAAATGATTACTTCAATATCTATGGATTTTGTGAGGGTTATTACTACATGACATAAAATATATGAAGAATGGTCACAATTATTACAATTAGTTTTTAAAACTAAATTAATTAATTAATTTAATTTCAATACATTTAGAGGGTAAAAGCGTTTTTTGGTACATGGATGAATTGTATAAAGCTAAAGTCAGGACTTTTAGTGTACCTGTTACCAGAATAGTATACTTGTACCAATAGGTGATTTTTTTTTCTTTTGCTTTCAAAATATTAAGGGAGTACCAATGTTTTTGTTAGATGGATAGCTTTTATAATGCTTAAGTCAGGGCTATTAGTGTACGCATCACCCAAACAGTGTTCACTGTACCGATAGGTAGGTTTTTACCCCACCCCCTCCCCCTTCTTGATATCCAATGACTTTTACTTCTTTTTGTGCCCATATGCCCATGTGCCAATTGATTAGTTCCAAATTATTAGAGAGTATGTGTGGTGTTTGTTTTTCCATCCCTGGGATACTTCACTTGGGATAATGGTCTCTTGTTCCATCTAAATTTCTGCAAAAGACATTAATTCATTCCTTTCATTCCTTTTTTATGGCAAAGTAGCACTCCATGGTGGGAGTGTGTGTATATATAGACATCTATGTCTATATCCATATTCTTATGTACGTATTTTCAGATAATATTTTTAGATAAACCTGATCCAAGAGTCCGTACAATATGTCTTGTCATTAATTATGTATTCTGACAATTTCATGTTACAAATTATTTACCAAAAAATCACTAACATAAAAACACAGAAGAAATTACATTTAGTCTGGATCTCTATTTCTAGAGATTAAAGTAAAATTATAAAAAGTAGATTGATGTCACCTTGCTGATTTGAAAGGAATTTTCAATCATTGGTCTTTTTTCAGATCATTTTAGATGTTCTACTTTTCTTCTAATATATTAGTGTCTAAGAAGCATAAGGGACTTGGTATCTGTAAATTAAGATGTATAAATATTGCCACTCAAAATAAAATTAGCAAATTGTAAGATCTATTTAATAATTTTAAGCAAGTGTTAATTGCATGTATAAATATGTTTGTAAATTTGCCAAACATGCAGGGAACTTTTTACTATTTCATAGTATTGTTTAGCAAATTTTAAGTTAAATCATTCTGTTATTCTGTTTAAATATTCTGAACAGTTTGTTAGAAATATTCTGAACCATTTAAGAAGGAGGTTACTGCATAGTGATTTCAGTTTCATTCCAACATATTCATATATTTAAAACATTTGGATAACAACTCTCTTCCCAGTTGTAGAAGCAACGGGTGTTATGTAGACTAAAATTAACTAAGAAAAAAGTTGAGCTTAATTCATCATTTTCAATAAATGAAATGATAGACATAGAGTTTGTTAAAATACAGGAAGTGTGGTTGAAGAAAATACTATAAATCAGGAGAGCACAGTGATAAGAGCACATTTAGAATGTTGATGAAATTGGAATGTGTCTTGGGATATATAGTGAATATTCATTCACCCAAGAAAAAGTCATCTAATCTCCATCTAATAATTCAGCATTCTAATTACAAGGCTAGACTTGAATTAATATGTTTACCAGGGATATGAATTTTAATTTTATCTAATCTCATCATAATTTGATCCAAAACATGAATGATTTTATTCTTCTACTGAAATACTTGGGCACTTTCTGCACTTACATAAATGAAAGCAAAGAGATGAAAGATGACTCTAAATTTTCTAACAAGTCTAGTCTCTTGGCATTTCTGTTAAGTCCTTACAAATTAATAATGTAAAAATCTATTTTTGAAATATTATAAAAACAGCTAAAACTTTTGTATTAATATTACTCCCTAATGAATGCATTTATTCTCTCATAATCCTTAGATAACTATATAATTTTGTGAAATACTAGATTTAGCTAATTCTATGAACAATAAAACAAGCACTTTTAAGTAAGATTACACTTAAAGTAAATTAAATAAAATCAAATAGACTTGATAAAGAAGAGAAAAAGTATCTCTGTAACAAGAGAATTAATTCCTTCTCAGTTTATATCATTATATCTTACAGACTTAGTGTTACTTTTAGAGGTAAATATTAAAAAATATAAAATGGTTTTTATTTTTGACTATAGTGGAACTCTGTGAACCTGGATTCCAGTCACCTCTCCACCCCAAACTAAAAGATTTTTTCTGACATAAATATTTACATCATAAGAAAATTGCCCTCAAATATGTTCTCATAAAATGGCTGTTTAAGTCAGACTTTATCCCATCAGTATGAAATAAGCAAGCAATTCCTCAAGTCTATGTCCTTCTAAATAATCCAAAATCATTGATTTAGCCCTCAGTAATTAAAATATTCCAAACGTTGGACAAGTAAGTTATTGTTATTTAAGGGAGATTATTTTTATTTTGAAAGTAAATGAAACTGAACAAGACTTTTTCGATATTATCACAAATGAGTAATATTCTAGATAAGAAGGAACATTTGAAAACAAAATAAAATCTGAGTCAAATGTCTGTTTTATAAGTAAGAAACCCTGCACTTACTGATATATAATGTTGACACTTCCCAGACATTTAGCTCCTTTTCCAAAATTATAATTTAAGCACTATTTTTATAAGTTGTTTTAATGATTTAATAAAATGTTACTTTAAAAAATATGTTGTAAACTGCAAATCATTATGTAACTAACCTGTTTCTATAGCAAAGTATTATTAAAAATTGAATCCAAATTTTCAAACAGAGTGGCTGATAGAATAAATACAAAACGATATACAGAAATTGCATGTGATGATCAAACAAATTGGATAAAATTTTATTATATTTATGTGAATCTCATTTTTTTCTTAGTCTAGTTAAAGGTTTGTTGATTTTACTTATCTTTTCAAAAAGCAGGTCTTTGTTTCATTGATCTTTTCATTGATCTTTTGTTTCACAATCTTTTCTATTGTGTTTTTAATCCCTATTTCATTTATTTCTGCTCTAATTTTTATTATTTCTTTTTTTCTACTTTATTATTACTTTTTCTCAGGTTTAAATTTTTCTTTTTTTTTCTAGCTTCTTTATGTGTGAAATTAGATCATTTATTTGAGATACCTGTATTTTTTTTATGTAGGCACATATTGATAGATGTAAATGTCCCTCTTAAAACTTCTTTTGATGTATCCCATAGGTTTTGGTATTTTGTGGTTCCATTTTCAATTGTCTCAAGAAATATTTAATTTCTCTTTTAATTTCTTCATTGGCTCATTGGTTGATCATGAGCATGTTATTTAATTTTCATGTATTTGTACAGTTACCCAAGTTTCTCTTATTATTAATTTCTAGTTTCATTCCATCGTTGTCAGAAAAAAAAAAAAAACACTAGTTATGATTTTAGTTTTTAAAAATTGTTAAGACTTGTTTTATGGTCTAACATATGGTTTATGCTGAAGATTTCATGTGCTGTTGAGAAGATTGTATATTCTTTAGTTGTTGGGTGGAATGTTTTATAAATCTCAATTAGTTTCATTTGGTTTAGGATGCAGTTTAACTACAATGTTTCTTGGTTGATTTTCAACCTGAATGATCTAGGCATTGCTGAAATGGTGTTGTTGAAGTCCTTCAGTATTATTGTATTGCAGTTGATCTCGCCATGTAGTTCTGCTAATACTTGCTTTCCATATTTAGGTGCTCCAGTGTCGGGTGCAGATATATTTACAATGGTTTTATTTTCCTGCTCTATTGGTGTCTTTATCATTCTAAAATGATTTTCTTTGTCTTTTTCAAAAAAAAATTTGGCTTCAAGTCTATTTGATCTCTTATAAAGCTAGATACTCTTGTTCTTTTTTAGTTTCCATTTATGTAGAATATCTATTTTCATTATTTTACTTTCAGTCTATATGTGTCTTTATAGGTGAGGTGAGTTTCTGGTAGGCAGCATGGTAGCATATATTTGTCTTTTTTTTTTTTAATTCATGAAATCACTATGCATCTTTTCATTGGATAATTAATCTGTTTACATTGAAGATTATAATTGATAAGTAAAAATTTATTACTGCCATTTTTTGTTTCTTTTCTAGTTGTTTTGTAACTTCTCTCTTCCTTTCTTTCCTTATTATCTTCCTTCTGGTTAAATGATTTTCTTTGGTACTATGCTTTAATTCCTTGCTTATTGTTTTTAGTGTATCTATTCTGGTTTTCTAAATAATTTCTTATTGATATGTAATACATGCATATATTTTTGGGCCAGAAGTGATAATTTAATACATTCACATAATTTGTAAAGTTCAAATCAGCATATTCGGGATATTCACCACCTTTAATGTTTGCCTTTTTTAAGCTAGAAAAATTAGAATTGTTCTCTTCTAGCTATTTTAGAATCTACAGCTAATTATTGTAAACTGTAGCCACCCTACTGAACTATGTATCAGTAAGTCTTATCTCTTCTATGAAACCATCTATTTATACCCATTAATCAACTTCATTTTCTCCTTTCCCCTACCTTGCTTTGTGGTAACCAAGAGAGTTAAAAAATATAGTTTTAACATCCTCTAACATCTGACATGAGACAAGTATACCCATTTTCACCACTTTTATTCAACATAATATTAGAAGTTCTATCCAGAGCAATTACACAAGAGAAAGAAATGAAGGGCATTAAACTTGGAAAGAAGAAATTTAAATTATCATTGTTTGCATATCACATGATCATATATATAGAAACCCCTGAAGACTACTTCAAAAAACTCTTAGAACTAGTAAATGAATTTAATAAAGTTGTAGTACACAAAAATCATAAAACAAAAATTAATAGCCTTTATATATGCCAATTGCAAACTATCTGAAAAAGAAATCAAGAAAGAAATTCAATTTAGAATGGCTAAAAAAAATCCCCTAGGAATAAATTTCTGCAAGGAAGTGAAAGGTTTCTGCAATGAAACTATAAAACATTGATGAAAGAAATTAAAGAGGATACAAATATGTGGAAAGACATCCTGTGTTCATGGATTGCAGAAATTAATATTGTTAGGATGTTCATATTATTATCCCAAGCAGTCTACATATTTAATACAATCCCTATCAAAATACTAATAACATTCTTCACAGAAATAGAAAAAAAATATTAAAGTTCATATGGAAAGGCAAAAAATCCCAGATAGCAAAAGCAATCTTGAGCACAAAGATCAAAGCTGGAGGTATTGCATTCCCTGAATTCAAAGTAACCATAAAACTGCAATAACAAAAATGGCATGTTGCTGGCATAAAAATAGATACATAGATAAATGGAACAGAATAGAGAATGCAGAAATAAATCCATGCATTTACCTCCATCTCATTTTTGATAAAGGCATCAAGGATGCACACTGGAGAAAGAACAGTCTCTTCAATAAAGGGTGCAGGGAAAACTAGATATACAAATGCAGAGGAAAATACTAGACCCATATCTCTCACAAAATACAAAAGTTGACTCTAAATAGACTAACAACATAAATGTAAGACCTAAACTATAAACATAGAATAAATCCATCAGGTCCTTGGGTTGGGCAATGATTTTTCTTAATAAGACCTCAAAAAAAGGACAGGTAACAAAGGCAAAAATAGACAAATGGGATTGCATCAAATTAAAAAGCTGCACAGCAGAAAGGAGAAAAAATAATCAAGAGTGAAAAGACAACCTACAAAATGGTAGAAAGTATTTGCAAAGTATGCATCTTGAAAGGGGTTAATATCCAGAATATATAGGGAACTCAATGCAAAAAAATAAATAAATGAAATTAGAAAATGGGCAAAAGATCTGAATAGACAAATCTCAAATGGCAACATACAAATGGCCAATAGTTATTTAAAAATGCTTAATGTCACTAATCATTAGGAGAATGCAAATCAAAAACAATTCACAATTGCAAAGTTGTGGAAACAACCCAAGTGTCCATCAATACATGAATGGATTAATAAAATGTGGTATATGTATACCATGGAATGCTATTCAGCTCTAAGAAACAGCGATGATATAGCACCTCTTGTATTTTCCTGGATAGAGCTGGAACCCATTCTACTAAGTGAAGTATTCCAAGAATGGAAAAATAAGCACCACAGGTACTCACCAGGAAATTGGTATTAACCGATGATCAGAACCTAAGTGAACATATAGGAATAACATTTATCTGGTGTTGGGCAGGTGGGAGGGGGGAGGAGGGGACAGGCATATACATACATAATGAGTGAGATGTGCACCGTCTGGGGGATGGTCACACTTGAAGCTCTAACTCTAAGGGGAAGTGGTGGCATGGGGATTATATGTAACTTTAACATTTGTACCCCCATAATATGCTGAAATAATAAAAAACACAATGAAATATCATCTCAACCTAGTTTGAATGGCCATCTTCAAAAAGACAAAAAGTAACAAATGCCGAGGCATTTGTTGAGATGGGATGTTGAGAAAGGAGAACTATTATACACTGTTGGTGGTAGTGAAAATTAGTACAACAATTATGGAAATTAGTATGAAGTTTCCTTTTAAAATTAAATATAGAACTACCATTTGATCTAGTAACTCCACTACTGGGTATGTATCCAAAGGAAGTGGAATCAGTACATTGACGAGATCTGTACTTCTATGTATATTGAAGCACTATTCGCAATAGCCAAGATAGAGAATTAATCTAAATTAAATACCCACCTGCAGATGAATGGATAAAGAAAATGTAATACACATACACAGACACTATTTGGCCATAAAACAGAATGACATTCCTGGAGAACAATATGGTGAGTGAAATAAGCTGTGCATAGAAAGAGAAACAACACATAATCTCACTCACATGTAGAATCTAAAAAAGTTGATTTCATAGAAGTAACAGTAAAATAGTGGTTACCAGAGTCTAGGGAGGAAAAGGTGAAGGAGGTTTCAGGAGAGGTGGTTAAATGGCTACAGAGTTACAGTTAAACAAGAAGAATAAATTCTTATGTTCTATTACACAGTAGGGTGATTATAGCTAATAACAAAGTATATATTTCCAGATAGCTAGATGAGATGGTTTTGAACATGATAACCATGAAGAAATGATAAATGTTTAAAGTGATTAATATGGTAATTACTCTGATTTGTTCATTACACAATATGTACATACACTGAAACATCACAGTGTACCCCATATATGTGTATAATTATTATCAATTATAAATTTTAAAAATTAATTTAAAAATTGTATTATATATACTGAGCAGCAATGTTAATTGACAAAATTCATCTAAACTACATTATATTTCTTACTTGAGATTAAATCTCAAATCTTCTGTCTAACCTTATTTTTCTTTCTATTAGCTCATTGAATGATTTAAAAATGCTGCCCAATAATTTATGAAATGGTGAAGACATTCTTAATTTGTAATTATCAATCATTTGTTAACTTTACTATTTCTAGAAATTTCTTTCATCTATGCTTAAATGTTATGTAAAAGATGTTAAAACCTTTCTGTCTCTGCACTTGAAACAAGTACTGCTCACAACAGGTGCAAGCTGGCAAATAGCTATTTTATTGATATGGCTTTACTCTACTATTGCACTATCCATATTTGAATAATCACCCTATTTAGATCAAACATGCATTTTCATTATCAATAATTTAACAAAGTCTTATGTTTGAAATCAATCAAAAATTCAAATAGTATTCTAGAAAAATTTTTCTTTGCAAGAAATGTCAGTTCTCTTAAAAATTTTTATAGTTTTTATGATATTTTAATCCCAAATTCCCTTTTAGATAAACTACCTGACCTGTCAGAGCCTGGTTTACATTGGGCCACCATAATATGTTTATACAAGTAACATAATTATATCCTGAACTCAGCTGCCAGCTGATTACATTTTCATTCATAACCCATCTTGACTGCTGTGCTCATTATTCTAGGTTAAAAAGGCTTTATAAAGAAAATCTTCATTTACTTATATAAAATGAAATCTGAGTTTTGCCTTCTAACTTCCATTAACCCATTCTTTACCTTACCCAATACTGTCATCTGAAATCATTTTAATCTCATTGATACCCATTTTATACAAACCAAAATGTGTAAATAAAACAGTTTTAAGGCTTTTGAGATGTAACATGGTAACAGCAGTTTTAAGATGCTGTATCTATTCCTTTCTTACAAGGGAAAAATAATTTTCATTACTAGAGATAGTACTATATAAACAAGAGCAAATTTTGTAATTTTACTTCTCATCTCTTCTCTTCCCACAAGGTCTCTTTTCATCAAAATGACTAACAATCTCTATTACCAAGATTTTTTACCATTAACAATGCAGTTTTCAAGGAAATGCTACGTAATTTTAGAATTGAATACTTTCTAAGAAATAGTTACTCATATTCCTATTCTGTCACACATTACTGATACAAAATGTTAATTTACACGTGCTATTCGGGATATTCAAAAAAATAGTTACTTGCTACTTTGGTTCTTAAATATATATTAAGGTCAGCTCTTTTAACTGGCCTTAGTGACTTGGTTAAATTTCACCTTGCATTATTACTATTTGAATATGCAAATTGTGTCTTCAATTAGAATGGTTTAATATAGCTCCAGTTTCATGATGAAAATTATGCCACTTTTTTTAAGTCATTAAACTTTATTAAGCATCAGTCTTGTTTTTGCTACTGGAATTTCATGGATTTACCTGTAAATCATATAACCGATAAATTGGGATGCAAAGCAGATTATTGATGTAGCAGTTTTGTCTAAATGATCCTATGATAATGTGAACGTATACTATCTTATAACCAAGTAGTATAGACAAGAGGCATGTATCACCCATTTTCCTATTCTCATCTAAATTATGACATTTTTAATTTCTAAATGCCTATGTTGCTTATTTTATAGGAATGTGTTATTTATTTAATTGTAATATTAAATGTTTTTACTTTTGTTAAAATTAGGCTAATTTCTAGAATGTTATGAATATAGTCTCCCCAAATCATTACATAAGAATCCCTTGTGTTGGTATTAAACATAGTGTATTTGAAGTTCAAATTTAACAGAACATATATCCAGTCTGAAATACATATCATGTCCAGTAGGAAAAAATATATGTAGATTTTTACTGTGGCTTCATGTAAATGTTCAAGTGTACTGAAATTATCTCACAAGAAAAATAGTATGATTTCTAAACAACCATTTTTAACTTTCTCTCCTTCCAAAGTGTTGCACCACATAGCATCAAATCCAGTCAGTGCAGTCTAACACTACTGTCCTGCTGCCTCTATACTGCACTATTCTTTCATTTCTCTTTATTTTCCCATGTACATTTGCCCACACAGTCCTACTTCTACCCCTATTTAAATTCCCCTTTACTGGAGATCTAAATACCTCACCAGTCTCATTGACATGCCTCTTTCATCTACCATAGCTGGCTACTTACAGAGTAATCTTTCAAGATTGTCACATTTCTATTATAAAGCTGAGAGTAGCAGATATTCTTTTGTTTTTCCACTTTATTCTTTTTTGTTTTAAGGAATGTGAGGGCTTAGACTTGCTTAGCTACATTAAAGGGGGAAAACCCAATAGAATTCAAATAATTGAAAATATAAATGAAAAAGGTGATAATCAATGAAAGAAGATCCCAGAAGATAAGAAAGAAAAAATGTCATGCACTCTCATGGAAAATTAGCTTTGGGTAGGGAAGAATATGTGATAATATTGACTTTCACGTAGAAAGGAAGGGGAGAAGCTCACATAAGATATTTGTGATCTTCTGAAGAAGTAGAAAAACCGATGTTCTCTTAGTATATAAAATATGTAGTGAATAAAATATGTGAATAAAATATGATAGATTTTTGTTGACTTGCAAAAAATAAATCATTGGAGGATAAAGTCAGATATAGATTAATAAAATTGTTGTGAAGATGCAAAGGATATTCGTTCCACTTTTAATTGGCCAATATGTCCTGAACAAATTAAATATGTCTTCCTTGCAGGAAAGGTAACAGTCAAAATAGCTGATTATCTGATATACACCAAAGAGCAAGACAAGTAAAGGAATGGGGGGGGGGTGGAGGGCGGGGATTAGCCTGTTAGCGTAGAAAGGGAATGTAAAAAAACAAAAACAAAACCAGCACTGTTGTCAATGATAAAGCTCAATAGAACTAAAATCTATTGTGAGGAAAACAAATAAGGAGATATTTTGAATTTTAAATTGATGTGTTTCTGATGGGTTATGAGAGCTGGCTGTGACATAACTGGTTGTCAGAGAGTGGGTAGAGGCCATTGAAGTCAAGGAGAGTGAGGAGCTTTGCATATCAGGGAGACTGTACTGTACCTGCCAAGGATGAGTGATGGGAATTTCAGTACCCTCCACCCCAGTGAGGCTGGGAGAAGTATTTGTAGGCTCCAGATATCTACAGACAATATTCCATTCAGAAGCCTGAGAAATTTGGTGTGTATGTGCAAGGTCCCTTTGTAGAATGTGCCCATGCTCAATTTGATTTCTCTTTTTTGTTGTATACTCTCCTCATTATGGTGGCTCTAGTTTATATGTAACCTAATTTTCCCTAACTCTTGGTAGCTTGTAGGTAGTGATGGAGTCACATTTCCTATATACATTAATTAAAGATCAGTTTCAAAGAATTGGTATGTCTATAGATAGTTTAAGCAAAAAGTGATTTTTCCAGGGTAGTAATTGGATTACAGCATCATGAGAAAGACGACGACATAGATTCAAGAATGAGTTCACAGTGAGCATACTACCAAAGCCACATTACAATATTGGGCAGAAATGTACCCTTGCCCCTGTAACAATCACAAATCCTAAGCTCATTCCAGAAAATGAGAACACTGCTATTAGGTTCACAACTTGACCTGCCTCACATTTCACTTCTCATCTTACTGTATTTGATTGCACAATCCCTACCTGCAATTTCAGGGACACAGGAATCCAGGAAAGATAATATTAAGCATTGCATCCTGTCCAGAAGAAAAAAGATTTTAGGAGGAGGTTGACATTGATATCGAAAAACTCTATGACATAATTTAAATTTCAATAACCTTCACCCTCAATTGCTATTTAAATTCTCTAACACTCTAAAGAATTCCCAATGAGCATTTCTATAAGAAATCCATCTGGCACTTCTATTTTCTCTTAGGTAGTTCAAGTCTTCTCTGAAATTGCTGCTTCTTTCCAACTCAATGGTGATATAAAGGCTTTGCAGTAAATAAGTCTCAAAGAAATACACTTATTTGCATTTTTTTGCTCCCTGAACAAAATATTTTGCAGACATCTCTCCAGCAGAGAAACCTAGGAACCTATTTCCTTGTGGTTAGGCCAGGGATGGAAGTTGTTGATAGCACTATGCTGCATTCCGCCTCATTACCCCATTTCTGTGTTTCAGGTATTTCTTCTGCCTTTGAGCTCATTATACTTGGCTACTTCTTGACTTAGAATAACTACTCCAGGAGTTACATCAGAGTATATATGTGTGTGTGTGTGTGTGTGTGTGTGTGTGTGTATTTACACACACTCTTACATACATATATATATATTCTTATATACTTATATATAAGTGGTACTTATAGATATATATAAACGTTTATGTAGAGAGTTTATATATGTATAAAGTTCATTTATGTACTTTATGAAAGTACAAAGAACCCTGGAACACTGAAGATTTAAAAGTAAAGTATGTAAATTATGTGCTTTATTTAAAGAATATATAATATAGTTATATGAAGTTTATATATTAATACATAAACTACAACTTTAGGAACACAAGAATCCAGGAAAGGTAGTATTTAGCATTCCAGCCTGTCTTTATTTTTTATATAAAATTTATATCTATTTAGCTTACTTTATAAACTTTATATATACATATATAAAGTTTGTGTGCATATATATGTATACATATATAAGTTCTGGCAAATCTACCCTGCCAGTGTGCCAGACATTCCTAGAAATGTGATTTCCATGTGACCTCAAGCTAAGAACTCAAATACACATGATGTATAGCTTCCTTTTCCCTCAATATTCCATTCATTTGCTCTTTTCGTATCAACCCTATCAACTTCTTAAACCAGGCTTTCAATATCCGTACATTTATGTTTCCTGCTTTTGTTTTCAGTCTGTTTCAATCAGAAAGACTTGAATCACAAAGAAATCATGTGGTCATCAGGCTGGCCAAAGGGAGGACATTGGTTAAAGCACTGTAACACCCAGGAAACCGTAAACATGGAGGAAATGCCAAACTTTGGGAGGAGGAGGCATTCCATACCCTCAGGAGTCCTAACATGCAGTACAAAAGTTCATTTCATCTCTATTACTAAGTCTTCACCCTTCAAAGAGAAATGAACAAAAGTATAGAAAATCTAAAAGGAAACTTTCCTCTCACAGGGGAAGTCAGAATGTGTGTTTTGTATTCCTTTTGTTTTCCTTTATCAGGCAAAGAAGCAATTAAGCAGGTGAGAGACAACCCCATGGAAATATGAAAAGTAGAGAAAATCTGTCTAAAACATCTGTTTAAAAATTCTGAAGTCAGAAGATTAGAGGTTGATAAAGAGAAATAGTCTTTGCAATAGGTTTAACACCTGCTCACTGAATCCCCTAATGCTCTGTGCTGTGTGTGTTCTCCAAACCATGGATAAGTCTGTCAATCAGAAAATCATTTAAATGAGGCCAAAACACCTTGTGTTAAAAGCAACTGTAATGAAAACTACAAGGGACCACGGCACCCTAGAACATCAAAAATATAAAAATAATGAAGAAACACAGATTTTCATTTATGACTTTTGCAGTCCTGACTTGGGTATTCCTTGTTTTGCTAATTTATTTTCAACAGAAAACACAGATTTTATTTTTCTGTTGAGATTTTTTTCCCCCTTTCTCTCTTGAACTTTTTACTAGGATTTATTCCTAGGTTTATAAACAGAAACTGTAACAGAATTATATTCTTTTTGTCATGATCATATTTTACTCTTTCATTCTATGAATTTGGCCTGCTGGCTCATGTGTAATTATTATTTCAAGCAAAGTAGCTAAAGCAGTAAAATGTTTAGCTTTCAAAATTAATTTATATTTTAAAATTATTCATCATATGAGTTTTAAAGATAACTTATAAATTAAAATTTGCAGAGTTTAATATTTTTTGACAAATTATCTATAAAATACCATTTATGTTCATGTGACAGTTTTACTTATTTACATTTTCCATGTTAGCATTAATGATAGTTTATATTTTTATCACTGCTGCTTGTGAGAAAAAAATAAATACAAAATTATGTTTAAAGATTTTTCTAACATGGTAACTGCTTTGACTGTTTTAACACTATTGAAATGTAGTTGTTTTCAGATATTGTTGATAAATGCTGTTCAAGTAACATATAAAAACAGAAAATCTATCCTATCAACTCCTGAAAATATAATACAATTAAACTTTGAGTTTCATATTTGATTATGTAAATAATTTAAACAATTTTCTTATTAAAATGGCATGTATGTATTTAAACAAATTCTAAACTGATAGCACTCCTGGCTTATGTTTCAAATATGAAAAGGCAAGAACAGAAAACAGCAAAACAGCTTACATTTAAGCATAAATTATTTCATTTTGTCTTAGTTGTTTTAGTTGTTGAGACTATAAAAGATTGTTGTCTTATATTTTTGAATTTTAAAAGTGTCAACTTCTAAAAATATTTACAAGGTTCTGGAAATGGTCATAATGCCTTTCTGATGTGACACAGTAGTAGAAATTATATTCTCCATAACTAGTTGTGTGTTTCAGTGGCATAAATGTTGTAATGAGTCAACTGTTCAGTGAGTCAACACACACTGGACCCAGTATCAGAAACTTTACATTCTTGTCAGGGCTCTGCCATTTGATTTCTCTGAATCTTATTTCTTCAGCAGCAAATGTGAAAGATTAAAGCGAACTTTGGTTTTACATCATGTCAATTTTATATGTATTTATTTCCCTCAAGTTGCTCTTTCCAGACCATGTCCTAGCATGTGTGTTCAAAATGAGCCCACAGATAATACTCTGAGAGCCATATTAGTCTACTAAATCATGAAAGACTCACATTCTCAGTATATCAGAAACTCTGGGGGGCAGGGGTAAGGTTGATAAACAATCAAGCATAGGAAGAAATTTTGCTGGCCTATATCTACAGTTGATGGTGGCTGACAATTCTGCCATTCTCCCAGATAGCATCCCAGTTTAAGCTTTATGAGCACAATGCATTGCTACCTGACTTCCTTCTGCTCGGCTCTATCCTCTCTCCATCCTGATTTATACTCCAGAAAACTTGCAAGACCTACTTTCTGTGTCAATGCTGTCAGCTTCCCAAGATATCATTTATCAAGTTTTGATGTAAAAGGACTTCTCATGTAGTTAATAAGGAATACCTGGATTGTGTGCTCTCTTATTGACCTTGCTATTCATTGCTTTTGCAATTGATAGCCAATTAATCAAAACTCTGGCATGCCAGTTTGCTCTTGGTTATGAGTACCTTTCCTTACACAAGTAAATCTCATGAAGTGTCAGATGCTATTATGGGAAAGACAGTGGGAATTGGGAGATCTTTTGTCACCATGTTTGTTTTACTTCTTTCAAAACCTGAAGTGGAATAATGGAAGACTAGACACTGCCACCTGTTGGTTTCTCCATGAGATTAGGACTATGGCAGTGGCTTATTCTCTAGTTACATCCTTAATTTGATTATAAAATAAAATATAATGATATAATTTATTGTACATGTACAGATATTCTTCTTTACTTTTAGTATATCTCTGATATTTATATAAACCTTTCAAAGTAGGTATTATTAAATCAGTGGAAGCTCAGAAAAATGACATAAATAGGCCTTAGTTGAAAAGCTAATTAGTAGCAAAACTGACATTACAATCCATTTATTCTTGTCTATAAATTTTTGCTGTTTCCTACTACCTATTACTAATTAGTCAAGATCTCGACTAAAGTAGTCCTCCCAGAGGCAGACCCATTAAGGATTACTCCAGCAAGCAGGGCCAGGACGTTGACTACACTCACTGAATCACATGAAGCTATCCCACCAAACTTTCAGCAACCAGCCCAACCAGAGCCCTGCTATTTGCTTGCTAACATCTTACCCTTGAGGCCTTTCTTTCCTTCCAGAAAAGGATGGGGTACCAGCACCTGCCCTTCTACTGAGAGCTATACAACAAAGGTCAAGTCATTTCATCTGTCTGGACATAAGGGTTCTCACGTTCATGATGCAAGGAATGATCTAGATAATAAGTGCTTTCTCTCCTATATATCGGTCCCATTTCTCTTCAGAGCACTAAGAAGTGATCCAAGAATTTCATTTGACTGCCTCCTCACATCTCTCTCATCCTATGTCTTTACTTCTTACAGAGTATCTTCTCCAGGTTTAGGAACTATTCAAAATATTTTCTTTTATGATCTATTACAATAAATGTCAGGATATAAAATAGTATCTGAGCTGGTATGGCAAAGTTGTGGAGGAATTGTAAATACTGAAGAAGGGGCTGTTTGCATAGCCAGAAATAGTATTTTAAAATTCACTTTTTATGTAATTTAACTTATAACAGGATTATATCTCTTGTTCAGATGAAATTAGAGGTTTAGGGCAGTTGGAGAAATCACAATACCAAGATTTCATTAAAATAATGGAGTAGATTAGGAAATAAAATATTTACAAATTATTTTTCAAAGAAGAGTCATTACTTGGCCAAGGATAAGGGCATTTGTAAAACTAACAATCACTTTTGGCAATTTGACAATTCAGTTCTGATTTTTTCTCCAGAAATTTCAATGAGTGTAGTTCAGTGGAGTGAAAGGCAGCATCATGTGGTGGAGTTCAGGGCTTGAAATCCATAAGAAACATTCTTCAGATGAAGAATTCAGACTTATTTTAAAGATACTATAATAAATTACCACAAACTGGGTTGCTTATAATAAGAGAAAATTATTCTCTCACAGTTTAGATGCCAGAAGTTCCCAGTCAAGGTATCAGCAAGGCCAAACAACCCCTGAAGACTTCAGGGGAGAATCCTTCCTTTCTTTTTTCAGCCTTTGGCGGCACCAAGTATTCCTTGTCTTATAACTGCATAACTCCAATCTCGGTCTCTGCCTTCACATGGACTTCTCCTTCTTATTTCCATGTGACTCTTCTCTTTTCAGAAATCTTAGATTTAAGGCCCACGTGGATAATCCACGTGGGTTATTAATCCATGTGGGATGATTTAATTTTGATATTCTTAATTTAATTACACCTACAAAGATCTTTTTCTGAATAAGGTCACATTCACAGGTTCTGAAGTTTAGTACATGAACATGTGTTTTCTTTTTGTTTGTTTTTACATCCACTATGGTAGTTTTCTTGTGATGTACAAAAAAACGGAGTGGCTTAAACAACTGAAATGCATTCTTTCATAATTCTGGATACTAGAAATCAGAGATCAAGGTATTGCCAGAGTTGATTTCTTCTGAGGCCTCTCTCCTTGGCTTACAGAAGCTGTGTTCTCCTTGTGTCTTCACATGATATTCCCTCTATACTTGTGTGTTTCTAAATCTTCTCTTCTTATAAGGAATTTAGTTTATATTTAAATGACTTAGTATACATTTATGAAGATCTGGATGAGGATATGCTAAGAACGATGACATGTACTTTAGAGGAATTTTGCAGGGATGGAATAAGAGATTCACAGTATACATGAGCTCCATGAGAAGAGGGAATCATCTTTCTGTTGGACCTCAAAGCCAGTTTCATGTGTGGTGTGTTCTAGATGCTAAACAAATATTTGTTGAAGAATTGATGAGAGACGAACTTCACAAAAATTGGTGCTAAATTGATCAATGAGAAGAAATTGCAGGGTATAGTCAAAGACTTTTTTTTTTAATATTTACCCTCATGCCTGAGTGAGTAGTCAGGGGCTTCAAACATAGGGAAAAATACCTCATGTGTATTAGGCAAGAAGCATAAGATATGACACACTCCAAAATGTATCTTTGTATATTTAATTAACTAGAGATCCTTTTTGAGTAAGTACTCTCTTTTTCTGTGTTACAAATAATCTTAAGATGATTCAACCAATAATTCATTTACATATATGTCAACAGTTTTATAAAGTGAATGCAAAGATGAGCTCAGCTTTGTTGGACATGTAAATAAAGTATGAAAGGAAAGGTACAAAGAGTGAATGTGTTATCAGATTTCCCTCCATTTCTTTCACTTTATCATTGTTAGAAATACTTGATTGATTTTCCTTCTCTAAAGAATCTTTAGAAGATATCTCCAGAATCTCATACAGGATTTGTTGTGAAGCTATCAAAATATCATTTAATATTCTTCTTGTACCTATCATATGTAGGATGAATAAAGTCATAAAGAGTGGCACTTCCTATAAAGAAGAGAAATATTACCATTAAAGTAAGGGTTCACAAAGCTTAACGCATGTGGAAAAATAATTGCAAGATGATATATTTTGGGAGGAATAAACTAAGACAGGCCTATCTGGTTTTCATTTTGAGCTAAATGCCAGGCTCTGGGTAACAGTTGGTTTTATTGATTTATTTGGATGGATACCTTTCTAAGTATAGAGAAAATTTTTATTTATATACCTGGCTAGATAGGGTAATTAATACCATCAAGTGGACCTTATAAGACATTCTGAAATCATTTCTTAATTCATTTATAATTACTCAATAAACATAAATAACATGTTATAGATGAAATATGTCATAGAGACATAGATTACTTTTACTTTCACAAATGTGCCTTTGTAAAAAATAAATATAGGTAATGTAATTTCACTTTAATGATGTATAGCATAAAACTGCTGATTTGGAGCTTAACTCATGTTTCTATGAAGACACTTCCAGGTTATAAAAATATGGGAGTTTGATAGTAGACATACAATTCTTCTTCAACTAGACTTTTGAGAAGCTCTACATATATTCTCACATAAGGAAAGCTGCAAACAAGAAGTCCGCAAGACAAAAATAGCTCCAGGTATGTTTTGTTTAAGATTTCCTCTTTGAGCAGGGAGAATGAAATTTAGGACTTCTGCAGGACAGACTGAACAGTGACATCACAGCGGTAACTGTAATTACTCCCTATTTCAATACCACAGGGGCATCTTTTGTGAATCACGGAGTAACGATTGGTATGTCCACTGCTTCCCTGGCTCATGGGGAATTTTCCAACTGATTATACTCAACTCCACTTTGTGTAGCTAGCTCATTTCTCTCTTATGCATTTATTGAGATGAAAAATTTCCTGCCCTGCCAACACACACACACGCTTAGGAGGCTTAAGCATGTAGGCTTGTCAAATATAGATCATTCATAGCTAAGAATAGAAATGGAAGATCTGGAATTGAGAATCTCTTCCCTGTTTCCTGGTTCTCTTGATAGAAAATCCTACTTTCTTCTCACACTTTAAGAATTATACTCCTTCCTTTCCAGTTTGAGTGGTCACTTCCCTTCTCCCACCATCCCCATTTAAAGTCTAATATAAATTGTGGCAAACTCTATAATCTTGCTTCTGAATCTTTTTGCCCCTGGAAACTCTGGTCATCAGCTTTTGAGCAACAGTGTAGCTAAACAACAGCACTCAGAAGTGCGAATAAAGCAGAGGAGACAGGGCACATGTAGAGAGTACAGTTTAATCCATTCACAGATAAAAGCAGACAGAGCATATTTTTCCAAATTGATCACATCCTTAGCCTCAGATTTTTTCTCATACTATTTTCATTTATTTTTTTAAACAACCACTTAAAATTATTTAAGTGACTAAATATCACTTTCCAGATGCCAAAAGAAGTAAAAGACATGATCTCTCACTAAAGGAAATAAGTCAACATACTTAAAAGGCAGCAAGGGAATAATTCCTAAGGAGATTATTTATAATACTTAATGTGTAATAGTTTAAAAACTGTTGTACTCTCTCTCTCCCTCTCTGTAAATGCTTTTAAAATGTAATGTAAGAAATTGGTTGAGAGCCATTAGATACTTAACTTAAAAACAACTGACAACTCCAAAAATTAAATCATGATTCTTTATTTTAATTCACTGTTCCCTTTATCGTGCTTCCCATTGTATAATTATTATTTACATCGCTCTAGTCTTCCTTCCCTCCTTGTTAACCTCTTAAGGACAGGATTTTGTTTTGTTCACAACTAATGTTTAAGTTATTAATAAATTAACAAAGATATGGAGCTTTTAAAATTTGACAGTTTATCCATTATTTATGCTTTTTATACTTGAGTTAAAGGCTCAAAAAACTTTCTTAAAATCATATAGTATTTGTGTGAATAGGGAAAAAGTTACAGTTATACCTGGGGCTGAAAAGCCATTGTTTGGGGGAATTGATTTGTGATTCATTCATTAATTAAATGCTCACAAATGTGCAAGGATCCGTGTTAGATTCTGGGTACAAAAACAAGCTCTTGCAATAAAATGGCCTATAATTAATGGGGAAGATTGGCATCTAAACAAACAATTCCAATACAACATGTCACTTTATTGTATGAACAAGAACAAGGGGAAGACTCTCAGGATAAGATAGAAATGTTTTCACAGGGATGACCTTTACTTTTGATCATTAATGTTGAGCAACTGTTGTATTTGTGGGAAGAAAGAGAAAACACTCACTAGAAAGAGAAAGAGTAAAAGGGCATAGCACGCTCAGGAATACCAAGCAGTTTGCTGCAACATTCATGGAATGTCAAGGTGGTGGGGACAAAACAGGACAAAGCAGAGATGTCTGCTCCTCAATTATATTGAAGATGTTGATCTACTATTTTCTGTCTTCACCAAGATTATAATAAATAGACACGAATTGAGTGGCAACAAGTGGAGTTGGGATTAAAATTTTAAGGGATATTTTAGATTTTCCATCATTGATAATCTTAAAGAGCAGAACAGAACATACAAATAACCTGTTGCTATAGTCTACATTAGCTTGGTAATAGATAAATGCAGTAGATACTATTTTGCTTTTTTTCTTTCTAATATCATATGTTATGAGAAAATAACCATTTTTATAATTTAATATGTGAAACTCAAAGTTTGGTACTAGACCTCTGGAAATGTCAATTTTGAAAACCTGAATCCTTATGACAAATGCTTTTCTATTGTTCACTTTTATGAATAAGTTTATAATTCACTGACTGAAGGCCAAAAATAAAGCTTTATTTGAAACTATTATAAATGTTCACATTTCATTTGTCATTTTTTACATGATAAGTAAAAAGAAAGCCTTGAAATTTCAAAGACAAGCGTAATTGTTTCAATAATGCTCTAAAACATGAAATGCCTCTATTTTTAAGCTTTATACTGATTTCTAAGGTAATGAATCATTCATATCCACAGTCCATATGTTTTTGAACTTTTGGATAGATAAGGATCACTGCAATGGTAAATTACAAATTTCCAGTTTACTACATTGGAGAAGAAGTCTGAAAGCTAAAAGGAAAATATAATACTCAGTAACTCAAGGCTAGGCCCTACCTTGGTAGAAATAAGTGAGTCAATGAGGAAGGGACCTGGGGTTTCCCAGGTCTGCACTACAGACTCACATTCCAAATGCTGTAATCTGGAGCCAGAGCCATAGTCTATAGAATGTGTCTTAGTCTGTTTGAGCTTCTCTAACAAAATGTCATGAACTGAATGGCTTACAAACAATAGAAATTTATTTCTCATAGTTCTAGAAGCTTAGAAGAGCAAGATCATGGTGCTGGCAGATTTTGTATCTGGTGAGGGCCCGCTTTCTTGTTGGTAAATGGTGCATTTTAGCTGTGTCTCCACGTGGTAGAAGGTGCAGGAGACTCTATCAGACTTGTTTTAGAAGAGTACAAATGCCATAAGGGCCCCATCCTCATAACTTAATCACCTCCCAAAGACACCATCTGTTAATACCATCACATTCGTGATTAGGTTTCAACATAAGAATTTTGGTGAGACACAAAGACTCAGATAATAGCAAAATGTGGCAACCCCTTCTATTTCAGTGAGATTTAATATATCTTATGTAACATGCTCATATTCTTTCTTCACCGCAAAATATAAATTATCATATTGACAATTATTATGTTATTCTACACTCAGATCAGACATACATCTTGCAATGGGAGATGATTCTTCTGGTGGGAGAACCCTGGGCAACCTTACCTGTCTTCCTCATGCATGTTCATGCTATCTATCTAAATTACTCCCTCATATCTCTCAATCTTTCAAAGCCAGTTTTCTCAAGACATTCTTTGTTTATTTGATATCCATTATGTGAAAATAATTAAGAGTTCTGTATTTAAGGTAATTCCCAAGAGTTATAAAAGAAGTTGAAAATTAGTGCTTTGCTCAATGACGTTCACATGGGCCCTGTGTAGGTAGCGTGTGGGTTTCCCTGGCCTTGTACTTCCAGTGCCGACTCCATCTTTACTCAAATATTCATTCTATCTTAAAGGTATCCATTTCATTTATTACCCTTTCCCATTCAACTTTCTCTGTAGTTTAGCCACTCTAATATTCCTTTTATTGCTTGCATTGCTTGTATGTCCTTTTTTTCTTTACTAGATGTTTCCTAACAGCTCACAAATGAGAGCTCTTATTTCCCCCAGGAGTTACAAGTCTATATAAACACACACAGGCACATGAACACACATCTCCCTTTCCACACATTCTATCTTCCTCATATTGCTCAATTCTTCTAAGACAAAGTTCTCAAAAGACACTTGCTGTCTCCCTTTCTGTACTATCCATGAGCTTCTTTGTCCTCATCTCAGTTATGTTGATACCTGTATTCAAGGGAAAGCAGTGATCCACAAACTGAAATTAAATCCATTCCATGTCTTTGTAGCACTTGACTAACTTCACTTCAAATTCACTATCTTCGTTATACATTTTTGGGGGGCCCAGGTAGTACTCTCCTTACAGACTTTTGACTACTGGTAAAGAGCCATCTCCAAGGGTACCTGTCTTTCATGCTCTTAAGAGAAGGTAGAATACAAACATGGTTTATTTCTGTTAGATTTCTCTTAATTCTCCTTCTTTCAGAGACAATGCATAAATGAGGCTTTGAAAGCTCAAGCCTAAAATTCCTTAATTCTATGGTCATATTATAAAGGTTTCTGAGCACAGTATAACCTAAACAACAGCATGATGAAATTAATTATTGCAGGTGCTACATTCTTGCTCAGTTTCTCTGAGGACTTAGCTTTGTGTCCAAGAAACACCATCAATAGTAATTTGAAAGACAGATTCCATAACTCCATATGCCTCTATGATGACATATATTAACCATAGTCTGCTCTAGGTCATCTAAATCTTCATCTATTTTTTTTTTAAAGAAAACACTGTGCACATTAGTATACTTGCTCTGAGATGAGGAACAATGTAGAGAAATTTTTATAACATATTCTCATGTCTTTAAAACAAATTCCTGTTTTTGAAACTTGATTTGAAGAAATTTCTTTCCAACTGACAATCTAGAAATATGAGTTTTACAGTGGTATCACTCCACTAATTTATTATTACAGAGAAACCAATTAACTAGAGCATATTCTTCATCATGGCTCAAAACACTGTGCAGGCAGAGTTGTGCAGGTGGCTAGCACAATAAAGATATGTTATTTTGTTATTGCTACTAACTCCCTTTGGAAGATGAGGATTTATTGGAAAATACAGTGAGATATTTGTTACAAGTACAACATGAAAAAAATATTCCTCAGACATTAAAAAAAGCTATACCATTCTTATCTTTGATTCTTTAATGTCACAAAATAGTATTGATTAAATATATATAACTGATTTCACTTTTTATCATAAAAAGAAATACTACCTTTTCAAAGCTTTATTTTTAGAGCAGTTTTAGGTTCACAGCGACACTGAGAAGAAGGTATAGAGATTGCCCATAAACTCCTTGCATATGCATAGCCTCCCCTATTATCAATCCATCCCCGGTCCCGCCAGGGTGGCACATTTATTACAACTGATGAACCTACATTGACACGTTATTATCATCCAGAGTTCATAGTTTACCTATGATTCAATTTTTGTGTTGTATATTCTATAAGATTGGACAAACATATAATGACATATATTCACTATTACAGTATTGAACAAGATATTTTCACTACCCTAAAAATTTTCTAGACTTTTCTTATTCATTTATCCCTCCCCCATAATCCCTGGCAACCACTGGTCTTTTACTATCTTCATGGTTTTGCCTTTTTCAGAATGTTATATACAGCCATCCCTCTATATACACTGGGAATTGGTCTAGCACCCACCATGTATACCAAAATCAGCACACACTCAACCATCACACAAATATTGCATTTTCAATCTGCATTTAGTTGAAATAAATCTGTATAGAAGTAAACCTGTGCACTTCAAACTCATGTTGTTCAAGGGTCAATTGTAGTTGGAAGCATACAGTAAGTAATGTTTTCAGATTGACCTATTTCACTTAGTAATATGAATTTAAGTTTCCTCCATGTCTTTTTTTTTATTTGTGTACTGGTTTATTATAAAGGACATTACAGAGGATCCAAATGAAGAGATGCATAGGGCAAGGTTATGTGGGAAGGGTCGCTGATCTTCTGTGCTCTCCCTTGGAGCACCACCCTCCAGGAACCTCCATGTGTTCAGCTATCTGGAAGCTCTCCAAACCCTCTTCTTTTGGGTTTTTATGAAGGCTTCATTACATAGGCATGGTTTATTATTGTTATTATTTTTTTTATTTCAGCATATTATGGGGGTACAAATGTTAAACTTATTTATATTGCTCATGTTCCCCCACCCCCTCAAGTCAGAGCTTTAAGCATGACCATATCTTTTGATGGCTTGATAGTTCAACTATTTTTAGCACTGAATAATATTTCATTCTTTGGACATATCAAAGTTTATTTATACATTTGCCTACAAAAGACATTTTGGTTGCTTCCGAATTTGGCAATTATGAATAAAGGTCCTATACAGATCCACGTGCAGGCTTTTGGGTGCATGTATGTTTTCAACTTCTTTGGATATATACCAAGGAGTGTGATTTCTGGATTATATGGTAAGAGAATTTTTAGTTTTCTAAAAAGAAACCAAACTGTATCCCAAAGTGTCTATACTAATTTACATTACTAACAGCAATACATGAGAATTACTGCTGCTCCACATCCTTGTCAGTATTTGGTATTATCAGTGTTCTATATTTTGACTATTTTAATAGATATGTATGAGTATATCGATGCTTTAATTTGTGTTTACCTTATGACATATGATTAGAAGATATTGTCATATGCTTATTTGCCATCTCTATACCTTCTCTAGTGAGGTATCTTTGAGTCATTGGCCTATTGTTTGAATGAAATTGTTTTCTTATTGTTAATTTAAGAGTTCATTATATATTTTGGATAACAGTCCTTTATCATATATGTATTTTTCAAATATTTTATCCCAGTCTGTGCTTTTTCTATCCATTTTTTGATACTGTCTTTCTCAGAGCAGAAATGTTAATTTTAATGAATCCTTGATTATCAGTTTTTTCTTTCATGAATTGTGCCTTTGGTATCATATCTACAATGGCATCACAAAACCTAAAGTTGTCTACATATTCCCTTATGTTATCTTCTAGGAATTTTATAGTTTTGCATATTATATTTAAGCCTGTGATCCATTTTAAGTTATTTTTTGTGAAGAATGTTAAGGTCTGTGTCTAGATTATTTTTTTGTTACATGGGAATATCCAGTTGTTCCAGCACCAGTTTTTGGAAATAATATCTTTGTTTCATTGTATTGCTTTTGCTACTTGGTCAAAGATCATTTATGTGGGTCTATTTCTGGATTCTCTGTTATGTTCAGCTGATCTGTCCATTCTTTCATCAGAACCACACTGTCTTCATTACTATAGCTTTACTGTATATAGTATAATAAGTAAGTTTTGAAGTTGGACAGTGTAAGTCTACCAACTTCATTCTTCGTCAATATTGTGTTGGCTATTGTGGGTCTTTTGGTTTTCCATCTAAACTTTAGGATCAGTATCCATAAGAGAACTCACTGGGATTTTTATTGGAATTGCATTGATTCTTTAGATAAAACTGGGAAGAACTAGTATCTTAACAATATTGAGTCTTCCGATCCATGAACATGAAATATATTTATTTAGATCTTTACACTAACATTTCTTATCCAATCTGTACTATTATAACATCTTTAGATCATCTCTTATTTTTGTAGATTTGCCCCTACATCATTTTCTAGGTTTTCTAAACAAAAAGTAGACAGGTTTAAAATTTTATTATGATATTTTAAAACAAAAATGCCACCAAGAACTAGTTTTTATTTTCCTTGGAAAACGTATTTTAGGGGAAAATGTAGTTCTATGCCTAATTATTTTTATTTTTCAAATAAGTTAGCATTTCTATGGATGTTCCTGTTTTTCAATTAGAATAATAAAATCTTCAGTACTGTCTCAAGGAGAATATTGTTTTCTTTTGAGATGGAGAATTAAGAAAATAAATTTCATAAATTACTTGCATACCATATTATTTAGACAAACTACATAACAATATACGACTAGATTATATTTACATATTACTTCAATATTTGCTGATTTGATGAATTTTAATATTCCTATATGAATAAATGGTGTAAAAATGATTAGAAGCTTTTTTAAAAATCATGTAATTAGGGAATACTATTATCTTTTTAGGCCAAATAAGAATGAGTTAGGACACTTTGCCTAGAATGTTACTTACAACGTATTTTCCATAAGAGGCTTGATTTAAGTAAGGTGTTCAAGGGTATAGTGTAAATTGTGTCCTCATTCCTCCCATTTTACGCACATCCATTTTGATGTGATTAACTTGTCTGCACACGTTTCCTGCTGCCACTCATAGAATTCTCTCAATGTTAAAACATCTTAGTCAAAAAACACATATATGATTCAAGCTAGTAAATAATGATAATTATTCACAGTGTAGTTTCTATTTTATTAACAGGAATTTAATCCAGTATTATGACTGTTTGACTAACTATGTGAGGAATATTTACTGAGAATGCTACATTGTTGACAAATACTCTCAGTATTCTTTGGTGAATGATATATGTCCATTCTAGTTTATTCATTGGTAAAAAATAAACATAATACTTGAAAGCATAAATGTCCATGGTCTGTTTGCTACTAATTTGATCCAATATTGGCTTCGTTTAATAATACCTATTTCTTATTAAAAGACATGATTGCAATAACTCTTCTTTAAATAAATTAAACTTCCAGAGAATTTAGATATTATATGAAAGTTAAAAAGAACAGGAATATTTGTCCCATTTTTGGTAGCAGCAGAATTGAAAGACAGAGAATGGTCAATCTTTAGGTGAGTCATAAGAAGAATTTCACCCAGGCACTGTGTACTCCATATGTGACCCACTTGTCTCAAACCACTATTTTAACTAAAGCCAAAGGGGATAAAGTGCATACTGAAAAGAAAATAGTAAATAGCAAATATTGATGTTTGAAGATAAAAATTAACTTTCTTGATTTAGTGCATATATTGCCATGAAATTTGTGAAGGCAATGTGCTCTGTGTATCTTGGGGGGAGGGATGCTATATAGTTTTATCTTTTTGTTTTAACTTATCAAAATTTATATTTTTGCCCTATCTGGATGTTTTAAGACTATGGTACACAACAGTTATTTATTTGATCATTTAATACTAAAGTCCTAATATGACATTTGTGATAGTTTAGTTGAAGACTATTTTATCTATCCTTTTCTTTCTTATTCACTAACTACCTACTTCCTATATATCTTTCTTGTTTATCTTCACTGTTGAAACACCACACAGCAGAAAAGTGTAGAGGAGTCAGAAAGAAACTGTTAACATGCTATTTCAAGACTATAAAACTGCAGTAGTTCCTTGTTAGGATAAAACTAGAGGCAAAAATACAATATAAGGATACTATTGTTGCTGTTTGTTGAAGGCATATGAGAACAGGGGCTCCATTGTTATTTTATAGCATCAAAGAGGGAGTGAGGAGTGCTAAAATTTGTCAATTTTGACCTCAGTACTTTTTCAGGGAAGAAGATACTAACTCCAAGGAACTTGAAGACTCATTTCCTACGCAAGCATAAATGGATTGTGAATAATTGAAGTAGCAACACTTTTAAAATAATTTTAGATGTGCCAAGCAACTTTATGGGTATAGGTACGCTCCCTGTAGGGCAGGACCCTCATTTACAGTTGTAAATTAATAATTTGTAATTCTCTTTTTTTGAACAAAAATTAAGTAGAGGACAGTTTTCCATCCAAATAAATTGATCATGGTGATCTTTCTGCTCCAAATTCCCTATTCCACTTTTATCTACCCAGTGAGTCACCCTCATTCTTTAATGCTGCTCTTTGCACTTTTTTGGTTGGTGAAACCTGAAAATTCCTGTGGTGTTCATACCTTTTAATTTAATGTGAATAGAACACCTTTTATATAAGCTTTATAGCATAGATCACAATGTAGTGTGATTATATGGTTAAATTACTGACTGCCATATTTGAGTGTGAGCTTTTTAAGAAATGGGTTAATATTTCATTTTTTCTAATTCTTAAAAGTCAACATGACATTTGTTCAGTTAGTCAATTGTTGTTGAATTACCAAATGAACGTTGACTATTAAATGGTTGTTGAAAATAGATGACAATATACTTTCTACTAAGGGGATAAAAATAATCTAAAATTTAATCTACTTCTCTCCTGGAATAATTATTTTTGCACATAAAAATCATAATGGTAATTTCAGAAATAGAATGCCTGTTTTCAAATGTAAAGTAATAAGATAGTAAGTTACTAATTATTTTAATTAACTGAAATAGTTTAAGATATGAATTATAATTCCTTTGTAGCATATCTTCATTGCATATTTTTAATCAGGTAATTGTAGCCTAAGGCAATGAGTATAAAATTAACTTCTCATTTATTTGTCTCTCAAGAGATATCTCAACTCACCATATATCAACTGAAGAAAAATTTTTGTACCGTTTAATTTTTAAATAAATATTAAGTTTAATTACCTTTTCCTGTCTATCATGTAACTGCATGGAGAAACTGGAATTGCTGATTCATTAATTTCTTCACTGGACTCAAAGTTAATTTTGTTTGCTATTTTCTCACAAAATAATAAATACTATTAGATTCAACTAAAGCAATAAATATACTTGTCTTTTGTATTGAGAATCAATATCTTAAGAAGCAATGATATTAGGTAATAATCTGGATTTATATTTAGTATTATATTGTTAAGTAACTCAAGATATTAAACTTGCATGCAAATGTACCATATATGCAAATGAATCATAATTGTCTTCTATGTATCATTTTATCATTCTGAGAAATCATTAAAAAGTAGAATAAAACCTATGATCTTATTTCAAAATAGGCATATTATGAACTACAGGTATCATGACTATGAAACTAGATGGTCAATAAGGTGAGAAAACAAGTGGAGGAAGGCTGCATATAAAATCAAGAAAGAAAAATGATAGTTTGAGTTAACTTTACAATGAGAAGCAATTCAGTGCTATAGAATTTACAATCCCATGAAAGAGTTCCCAGTTTTCCAGATAATAAAATAATCATCCTGCAGAAGGAAAATATTATTTGTACTTCTGATGGGATGGAATAAGAACCTTTCATTTTTAATAGCTTAGAAGCATCACTCTGTATAAGCTAGAACAGTAAATCCAAATTTCATGATTTTAATGGAAAAAATTAAGGAAAAACCAATTTTAATCCACTTTGAGAACAAAAATGAAGTATAAAAAAGCCACACAATTATCACCTTAAGTTAATAAAGATGTAAATAAGGGGTAGGAAAACATATGTCTGGTAGACTAACATCAATCAACAGTAAATATTAATATATAATCACATTCCATACATATGTGTGTATATGTATTATATATGTATATACATATGTGTGTATATATACAAACATACCTATATAGTCACTTGTTGCATAATAATGTTTCAGTCAACCACAGACCACATATATAATGGGAGTCCCAGAAGATTATAATGTAGCTCAAAAATTCCTATCATTTAGTTGACATTGTATCTGTCCTAAAATTATTCTATCACAATGCATGACCCACATGTTCATGCTAATGCTGGTATAAACAAACTTACTGTACTGCCCGTGGTATAGAAGTACAGCACATACATTTATGTACAGTACATAATACTTGATAATGATAATTAACAATTATGTTACTGGTTTATGTATTTACTACACTATACTTTTTATCATTTAGAGTCTACTACTTCTATTTGTACAAAAAAGTTAAGTATAAAACCGCCTTAGTCAGGTGCTTCAGGAGATATTTCAGAAAATGGTATCGTTATCATCAGAGATGACAGCTCCATGCATGTTACTGCCCCTGAAGATCTTCCAGTGGGACATGATGTGGAGGTGGAAGACAGTAATATTGATAATCCTGACCCCGTGGAGGCTTAGGATAATGTGTGTGTTTGTGTATTAGCCTTTAACAAAATAAGTTTAAAAAGCAAAAAAAAATTAAAAATAGAAAAATAAAAAATTAAAATTAAAAATAGAAAAATAAAAAATTAAAATTAAAAATAGAAAAATAAAAAATTTAAATTTAAAATTAAAAATAGAAAAAGAATGTAAAAACTAAATATTTTTGTACAGCTGTACAATATATGTTTTAAGCTAAGTATTATTATAAAAGAATCAGAAAGTTAAAAAAATTTAAAAGTTTATAATGTATAAAAGATACAATAAGCTAGGGTTAATTTATTATTGAAGAAATAAAATATTTTTATAAGTTTATTATAGGCTATGTGTACAGTGTTTATAGAGTCTACAGCAGTGCACACTAATATCCTAGGCTTTCACATTGACTCACTGACTCACCCAGGGCAACTTTCAGTCTTGTGAGCTCAATTTATGGTAAGTGCCTATATAGGTGTATCATTTTTATACTCTTTTAATTGTATCTTTTCTGTGTTTAGATATGCCTAGATACACAAATAATTAACATTGTGTTACAATTGCCTACAGTATTTAGTAAATAACACACTGTACAGGTTTGTTGCCTAGGAGCCACAGGCTATATCATATAGTCTAGGTGTTTACTAGGCTAGAACCCCAGTCCCCGACCCCTGTGCTATGGACTGGTACTGGTCCATGGCCTGTAGGGACTGGGCCGCAGAGCTCTGCCACACTCCCAGGCCCCTGTTCATGGAAAAATTGTCTTCTATGAAACCGGTCCCTGGTTCCAAAACGCCAAAAAGTTTAAGGATCGCTGAGCTGTAACATCTAGGTTTGTTCGTATAAGTACACTCTATGATGTTTGCATAGTGAGGTAATCACCTGACTACACATATGTATATATACATACACACACATAGAAAACATATGTAAATGCCAAAAGTGAAATATTATTAATAAATACACACTTTAGTATAGTACTTTGTATATAGCCTTAAGATAAGATGTCTTCCCATCCTCATTTTCAGTTTATTTTTCCATTTGATAATCCAGTTATTGTATTCTGGATTTCCTTAACTGAAAGATTGTTCACATGTTTTGTAGAATTCCCTACAATCTGTCAAAAAAATCCATGTTGTTTAAATTTTTTGTGTGTTTTCAAATGAGTTTGTTTTCATACTTATGATTCCTAGTTCATTTTTATTTTGAAGTTTGAGCTAATTTCCAGAGATCATACTTTATCCTTGTAGATATTTTCTGTTTCTGTTAGAATCTTCCTCAATGCTTTTTATATACATACAATCAATTATATTTAAGTTAATGAAGAAATGATTTAATTGAAATAATATCAAAAAGAAGATATAATATCTCTCGAGGGGATGAAATAGGTTACAATAGGGAGAGAAATGTGTCAAGATAGGAAGCATAGGAAGTTTGGTATTAATAAATAATCTATTAACTAAAGGTTCTAGTTGAATATAGTAACTTTACTAGGGTTTTGTATGAATTGTACTTGAAAAGGTTAGAAAAGAATGATTGTAAGTTAATGAACAGGGAGCTTCAATTTTCAAAAGATAGGTGAAATAACACATATTTTTCAAAATTTTCTCTTCCAAAGCACACTCCATATATCTTAAATTTCCCTAATATAGTTGAAGCTCAAAGTGGAATACATTATTATCACATGTCCTTAAATGTGATTGTTACAAGCATTTTGTGATTAGTGGAAGGGTGAATTGTAGCTATGGAAATGCTGGTGAGGGGCTGGTATTTGAAAAAGATATTCTTCATTATTATAATAAAGGAAGAACAAATGTCTCAAGAAATGTTCTGGTAATATGGAAATTTGGGGCATTGGTATTCAATTAGAGAATCAATTATTAGATGGAATTTTACATATATATAAAGATTTTGCTGCCTTTCTATTTTCTTACAAAGTGAATTATTTTAAATACCTTTGCATAACTGGCAGTACCAATTAAGTGTATACTTCTGGTGCTGGGACCTGTCCTTCATTCTGTATGATCTCCAACCCTGCACCTTCTTTTCACATCATCCAAGGAGTTGCAACAGTGGTTGCTCCGAGTATTCCTGGAAAACATTTCTATTTGTGAATGTTTACTGATAACCTAACTAAGATAGAAGAGACTATGAATCGCATAAATATGTGACACACTCAAACTAAATGAACAGCCCACTCAATTTCAGCAGTAGCTTTCCTAATACCACAGATAATTAGAGAAAGTGTGGCAGAGGGAAAATCAGCATCTGAAAAACAGTCCTTAATGGATGTCAATTATCTTACTTTTGCAAATTTTACAAGAATATATAACCATGAGAACATATTTCTAGAATTCCTCTCTGTGCCTAGAAAGGGGCTTGTGAAGGGCTTGTAAGCTTAAGCTTCATTAGCTTCATAGTAAATATTCCTGTGAGCAGCAGCTGGCTGCTGTGAAGGAAATGGATGCAAAAGCACTGTATAAAAAGACAACTGAAAGAAACAAGGCTGGGTTTAAAGGCACTAAGCATGAGTATCACGATTCAGGCATTTTAATTTGTGCTCCCCTGCAAAATTGCTTGGGTGTCTGTGACATCTGAATTAGTAGGAACCACTTAACTTTATAGATATTTATCAAGTGCCTATTATAGTTCAGCGCACTGGTTATTTTCCTTCAATCTATATAACAGTTGAGAATAATGATATTACATGTTACAGAGATTATAAAAACAAGTAACTAAGTTATGAGAACCATAAAATATAAATTAGGTGTGACAGAATTGATATGACAGAATAAATTATTTTATCTATTTGAAGGGATCAATATTCAAGTAGAATGTACGGTTTTCAAGAGGAGTCTTGAAAGTTAACAGATTTGAGAGGAAAAAATCCAACAATTATAAGAGAAATCAGCATGAATAAATTTGTTTTGAAAGACAAAAATCACAAGGATATAACCTAGCATGCAAGCTCTTTGACACTCTCTGAGCAAATGTTACTTAACTCCTTCCATTTTCCCCATATACTTGTGCACCTGCCGAATTAGTATCTCCCAAATGTGTGACTCACCCTCTGACTTCAGTTGTCTTTCACCTGTAGTTCTGTTTACCAGGAATGCTCCTTTCCATTTGCCTCTGTCTAGTTATCTTCTATTCAGTCTCAAGTTCCACCTCAGTGTTGCTCTCTGTAAACTCCTGCTTTGCCCATAGCATAATGAATTGCTCTTCCCTTTCTGTTTTCATAGAACTTTGCATATCAAACTCTATGGTGATGATTTTGTGTCTAACTCTGCTTATTAAATTGAAGTCTTCTAAGTTTAGGATGATGATTAATTTATTCTGGTAGGCTCCATGTGCTTAGTACAGCCTATTGAATTTAGGGATACTCAAATAAACATTTGATATATGAATGAAGAGAATTTAAAAATATGCAATGGCATTTTCAGTATCCATTAATAACATCCTTTCATTGCTGTTGTATTTCTGAAAAAAATTTCAGTTAAATTCATTCTATTTTACATTGTATTTTAGTTAAAAAATTTAAACTTACTAAAAAAAACAAAGAAGCAAAACATTACAAAATGTTCATATGTATATACATATGTGAATATACCTGTGTGTGTATATATATGGCCTAAATAAATATGTATACAGAACACTTCTAAACTAAGAGATTAAAAGTATATAAATCTGCTGAGATTTCTAAATACTACAAATTATCTGCTTCATTCATATTTATTGATTCTATTTTATTAACATTATAAAATTAATAAAAAAGAAACAGTGAGTTTTGGTATAGTTCACCTAAATATACATGGTGATTGCTTTCCTTTCCATTTTCTATAATGACTTAAAGTGGTAAAAACTGATTGCTGGGTTCTGGTCAACCTTATTAAGTAATACATTGATGAGTTCTAAAGAAGGATAATAAAACAAACTCTACTGAATGCTATCCTCACAAGACAAGAAAAAACCTTAAATTTTACTGAAACTACTCTGAAAAAAGCATTACTGCGCAAACCTTCATGAAACTGAGTACAAAGCTGAAACTACAATTTAAGTATTAACTATAGTGTATAGAGTTCCTCTTCCTAAAATTTGGAGAGGATATAACATTCATTTGCAGTTTATGGAGGAAACAATAGAAAATTATTTAGCAGTTGGAAGAAAGAACATTTAAATGTTCAAGAGACTGGTGTTGATTTCATTTTTGTTCAAGTTTCTGACCATTTTAATTTTTAGTTTTTTATGTTAGCATATTATGAGGGTATAAATGTTTGCGTTACATATATTGCCTTTGCCCCGCCCAAGTCAGAGCTTCAAGTGTGTCCATTCCCATTCCTGCACCGCACTCATTAGTTGTGAATATACTCATCCCCTCCTCCCACCTCTCACCTGTCCAACAAAGTTACTAATATATGTACACATAAGTGTTGATCAATTAATATCAATATGATGGTGAGTACATGCGGTGATTGTTTTTCCATTCTTGGGATACTTCACTTAGTAGAATGGGCTGCAGCTTTATCCAGGATAATACAAGAGGTGCTAGATCAACATTGTTTTTTGTGGCTGAGTAGAACTCCATGTATGCATATGCCACATTTTATTAATCCACTCATGTATTGATGGACATTTGGGTTGTTTCCATATCTTTGTAATTGTGAATTGTGCTGTTATAAACATTCTAGTGCAGATGTGTTTTTAATAGACTGTCTTTTGTTCCATTGGGTAGATGCCCAGTAATAGTATTGCTGTATCAAATGATATTCTATTTTTAGCTCTTAAAGTATATACATATTAATTTCTACAGAGCTTGTACTAGTTTTTAGTCCCACCAGCAATGTATGAGTGTTCATATCTCTCTGCATCCATGCCAACATTTATTGTTTTGGGACTTTCTGATAACAGTCATTCTCGTTGGAGTTAAGTGTTATCTCATTGTGGTTTCGATTTGCATTTCCCTGATGATTAAAGATGTTGAGCATTTTTCCATATGTTCGTTGGCCATTAGTCTGTGTTCTTTTGAAAAATTTCTGTTCATGTTAATATCTTTTGCCCACTTTTTAATGGGATTGTGTGAGTTTTTCTTGCTGATTTTCCTGAGTTCTATATATGTTCTAGTTATCAGCCCTTTATTGGATATGCAGCATGCAAATATTTTCTCCCATTCTGTAGGTTGTCTGTTTGCCCTTGTGATAGATTACTTAGCTATGCAGAAGCCTTTTAATTTGATCAAGTCACATTTATTTATTTTTGTTGTTTCTGTGATTGCCTTTGGGATCTTCTTCATAAATTCTTTCCTTAGACCAGTGTCTATAAGAGATTTTCTATATTTTCTTCTAGAATTCTTATGAATTCATGTCTTAGGTTTAAGTTTGTTAGCCCACCATTAGTTGATTTTTATGAGAGGTGAGAGGCACGGATCCTGTTTCAGTCTTCTACATGTGGCTATCCAATTTTCCTATCACCATTTATTGAATAGGGATTCTTTTCTCCAATATATGTTTTTGTCTGTTTTGTCAAAGTTCAGATGGCTATATTAGGATGGTTTTATATGTGGGTTCTTAGTCCTGTTTCAAAGGTCTATATCTTTGTTCTTGTGCCAGTCCATGCTGTTTTGGTTACTATAGCCTTAAAGTATAGCTTGAAGTTAGGTAAATTGATGCCTACCAATTTGTTCTTTTTGCTTAAGATTGCTTTGCTACACAGGGTCTGCTCTGGTTCCATAAAAAGCATAAAATTATTTTTTCTAGATCTTTAAAAACTTATGTTGGTATTTTAATAGGGATTGCATTGAATCTTTAGATCACTTTTGGTAGTATAGACATTTTAACAATGTTAATTCTGCTGCCCCTTGAGCATGGTATGATTTCTCACCTGTGTATAACCTCTGTGATTTCCTTCCTCAGTGTTATTTACTTCTCCCTGTAGATGTCTTTCACTTCCTCAGTTACATATATTCCTAAGTATTTTATTTTCTTTGTTGCTATGGTGAGGGGTATTGAGTCTTTGATTTGGTACTCAGTTTGTCCTCTGATGGCCATAATTACCCACCTCCATCTACCAGAGTTGTATTGTATCTTTCCAAGAGTACTTCCTGGGCCCCAACTGTCCCAGAGCAGGGTGAGGGAATGGATTGGTCTTTTTCTCAACTCTTGCCATCACCACCCAAATCAATGCTTGTGTTTTTAGTTCCAAAAGTACTCACCTTAGATTTACAAGTTTGCCTATTAAACCAGCTACCATAACTCAAGCCTCTGTAATGAGGCTCGAAAAACGCCTCAGATCAAAACTGGCAGAAATACCATCTCCTTCACTGTCCTTGTCTCTGTTATCTTTCCTCTCAGACTCCTACAAACACACACACACACACGCACATACACATACACACATACATGCACTTATACACATGTACACACACATGCAAATAGATAAAATCTTAAACACCTGAGAATATTTTTAAAAATCTTATTTTCTCCTTTTTTCAATTCAAATAAAAGTCCTCTTACAAGTCAACACATTCAGATGATTATTTGGAATATTTTGTTGCCCATCAGTTTAGCAAACTGCTGGACACTGAATACAATTATGAATAAATATGTTGTATTCCTCATGTAGTATGTTGGACACAAGAAAACAAATACTTATTATAATTTAGACATAATGTTTTTGCTTATAACAGTTTTTGATTTTATATAAATTAGCAAATAACAATTTTAAGTAAATGAGTAGTTCCAAGAGGCAAGAGATTCGACCTCACTCGTTCATATTTATAACAACTATGTCATTGAATTTGTTAAAGGATTGAATAAGTTAATATTCATGAAGTATCTATAATAGTGTCTGGCCACAGTAACTGTCATATATATTATAGACACAGCAACAGTCTGATTTGTGTTGATAGAAATGTGCCTAGAGAGACATAGATAAAAAAAAAATAGAAAAAGAAAACTACATTTTCCAGCCTTATTTCTCTCTGTTTGTTCTTCAATATCACTCTTCCTGTCTAAGGATTTTGTGATTGCTTCCATCAGACTCCCTGCTATGTCTCAGACCCAGGCTTATAATGGTTGCATCACTGTAATATTTGGAATATTGTTTATGCAGCCACAGTTCCTTGTCTTCTTACTCCAATGTTGTTTTGCCTGTGGAAATCTTCATAGTTCTAATCTTAGATAGCAAAGTTTTTTTTTGTTTGTTTTTTGGGATTTTTTTGCCAAAAAATAGCTGTTGACTTCAAGGAGGTAATCTGAGTTATATGCAAAGATTTCTAAGTAAATGTAAACTTAAAAACTTAAAAAGTGCAATTTTTCACAGCATTTATGCACCACTTTATGATGCTACCAGCACTATTTAAGAGTTCTAGTTGCTTTGCATTCTCTTTCGGGACAATTTAATTTCATACTTTTAATTTTTGGTTTTTATTTTTTAAATCACACTGTTATATAGTATTCAGCATTGACTGTAGTTTTTAACAGATTGAAACCTTCAACTATAAACTTGAACAAAAGCAAACCTAGAAAAACTATAGGCTATATTTATATCGAATTTTTCTAATAAACAATACAATTTCTCTCAATCCTTCCTTTGAATATAGCGTACCATGATATGAAAATGATAATAAATCATATTTTTTCTTCTTTTCCTTTTTTGAGAAAGAGGTTCACTCTGTTGCCTGGGTTAGAATGCCATGACATCAGCCTAGCTAACAGCAACCTCAAACTGCCAGGCTTAAGTGGTCTTCCTTTCTCAACTTCCCGAGTAGCTGGGACTACAGGTGCTTACCACTACACCCAGCTAATTTTTTTCTACCTTTAGTAGAGACAGGGTCTCCCTCTTGCTCAAACTGATCTGGAACTCCTGACCTCAAAATGTCCTCCCATTTTGGCCTCCCAGAATGCTAGGGTTATAGGCATGAACCACCCTGCCCTGCCCATATTTTTCCTTTTTTTTTTTCATGAAACAATTTTCACATATGAAAACTTACTGATTTCTTATTCTAAGACAAAATCACTTTTAAGATTAGAAAATTAGCAGAATGCTGTATGATAGACTATTTGCATACATATGTAATAATATGCTAATGACTCATATATTCTTATTTAGGAATCTTTCAAAAATTAAAACTGAACTTTTTACATGATGAGTACTTGTAAATAATTTAGTCATAAGTGCAATAATTGCTAAACATATATACTGGGAAGTGCTATTAATTACCATTTTTTAAATTTCAAAATATTATGGAGGTACAAATGTTTGGGGATACATGTATTGATTTTGTTATGCTTTAGTTAGGGTTATAAATGTGACCATTACCTGAATAGTGTTCATTGTAAGTGTTAGGTAGGTTTTCCCATCCTCTCCCTCCCTCTGCTTGATTTCCACTGAATTTTATTTTCCTCAGTGCACATGTGTGCTCACTGGTTAGTTCCAATTTAAGTACATGTTATGTTTATTTTTCATTCCTCAGTTATTTCACTTAAGATAATGGTCTCCAATTCCATCCAATTGTTTCAAAAGGCCTCAATTCATGCTTCTTCATGGTTGCATAGTATTCCATAGTATACATATACCACATTTTATAAAACCATTCATGTATTGTTAGGCACTTGGGTTGATTCCACATCTTTGCAATTGTAAATTGTTCTTCAATAAACATTCACATGTAGGAGTCTTTTTGATAAAAATGACTTCTTTTCCTTTAAATACCTAGTAGGAAGATTGCTGGATCAAATGGTAGGTCAACTTTTAGTTCTTTGAGGAATCTCTATACTGTTTTCCATTTGCAATCTCATCAACAGTGTATAACATTCCCTTTCTTTATGCATTCACACCAGCATCTATTGTTTTTGAACTTTTTTAAAAAGCCATTCTAACAGAGGTACAGTGATATCTCATTGTAGTCTTAACTTACATCTCCTGATGATTAGTGATGTTGAGCATTTTTTCACATATTTTATGACCACTTGTCTATCTACTTTTGAAAAGCTCTGTTCATGTCTTTTGGCCACTTTTTAATGACGTGGTTTTTTTTTCGTTGCTTATTTGCTTGAGTTCTTTGTAGATTCTGGTTATTGACTCTTTATCAGATGTATAGCTTCCAAATATTTTCTCCTATTCTGTAGGTTGTCTATTCATTCTGTTGATTATTTCATTAGCTGTACAGAAGCTTTTAAATTTAATCAAGTCCTATTTATTTTTGCTGTTGCTGTCATTGCCATTGGTATCGTCTTCATAAATTCTTTGCTTAAGCAAAGAATTAAAACTGAACTTTTTACATGATGAGTACTTGTAAATAATTTAGTCATAAGTGCAATAATTTCTAAACATATATACTGGGAAGTGCTATTAATTACCATTTTTTAAATTTCAAAATATTATGGAGGTACAAATGTTTGGGGATACATGTATCGATTTTGTTATGCTTTAGTTAGGGTTATAAATGTGACCATTACCTGAATAGTGTTCATTGTAAGTGTTAGGTAGGTTTTCCCATCCTCTCCCTCCCTCTGCTTGATTTCCACTGAATTTTATTTTCCTCAGTGCACACAAGATATCTAGATATCTTGCTGATATCTAGAAGAGTTCTTCCAACATTTTCTTCTAGAATGCTTATGGTTTCATGCCTTAAATTTAAGTCTTTTATCCATCTTGAATTAATTCTTGTGAGTGATCAGACATATGGATCTTCTTTCATTCTTCTGCATGTGACTATCCAATTTTCCCAGCACCATTTCTTGAATAGAGCTTTTTTTCTCCATTGCATATTGTTGTCTGCTTTGTTGAAGATCAGTTTGCTGTAATTGCAGATTTTTTAAAAAGGTAATCTTAATTATTTGTGTCAATTAGCTCCAAAGTAGTAAAGGATATGTCACAGATGTGAGGGAATGAATTTTTGAAAATAACACAAAAATAAACCAAATATTGAAAATGAGCTTGAAATCTAAAAGCTATTTAATTAACTCAAATATTTCAAAAAGGTCTTTGATATATTACCTAGTTTATCTCAATTGACTTGTGAAGCTTTTTGGAATTTTCTAGTGAAAATTCTAATTTCTGCAAAACATATCATGATGTAATATATTGATGTTTTATAAATATAAATGTAATATTAAGTATAAACACACACAATAAAAATATGAATAATACACTTTTAATGTATTCACATTTTCTTCCACAGAAATTTATGCTAAAACAAATCATGAGGAATACAAATCATTCTTTCCTGGGGCTTAAGAATGAAACAGCACTCATGTCACATGCACAGAATCATTATATAGTGGATTCCAACAAGCCATATCCAAAGTTGCACTTAGAATCATCCAAGTTGCCTAAAGATGTGTAGTTGGTGGGAATGGTTTAAAGTTATCTCCAACATAACAAGTTTAACAGGCCTTGAAAGCTTGACATATTTGTTACCTGAGCTGTTTTATTTTGAAAATAATTATGTTCTCCTCTGAATCAAAAATAAATTCCTTCAATTTGATTTCAAGAGGTTTTGTGATTTTTGTGAGCTAGATTAGACAATAGCATTCAGAGGAAGAACAACACAGAAGTCTGTCCATATGTCCTTGTGTACATGAAGAGAAAATTTATTTGTACTAGTTATAATTATATGGAGCGAACATTTCCTAAGGCAAGTATTTCACTTCAAAGGGACAAGAGAAAAGGGAGAGTAATTATAGTGTACTGTGATATAGTCTAATAAAAAAGGCTACTATATCAGCAGTGATGAAAATAGCCATCATTGTATTTGCAGTCAAATCACAGAGAGAAATATATTAGTAAATTCTTCTTCCCAAATACTCATTGGCAATTTTCCTTGTTGTTTTCCTAGTCAATTTAGGTCCCTTGCTAGTCATTCAGTTTGATATATGAGAATATCTTATTTCACACACTGCCAATGTAGGTGAATATCATAAAGGTGTAGTTTCCTTTGTGTTCATAAAAATATTGGAAGGATGATATATTTTCTTTTATTATTTCTAGGAAAAAAATCTTCTGGTTCTGGAATAAAACAAAATAAAACTAAAATATTGTTTTAATGCTGAGTGGCTATGATGAATTCATAAATTTCCAAAGTCAAATTTTCATAAAAATATAAACAAATATAAACAAAAATATAAACAAATATATATACAAGTCTCTTTTTTCCACACTTGGGAAAATGGTCTGAGCAACAATATATAATCACCACACTGAAAACATCTAGATCTCCTCCCTGTGGCACCCATTTTTCCATTTCCTAAAGATGCTTGGTCAAATTATTTTGCTGTGTGAAAAGAATATCAGTTTGTCTGCGACTCGGACATTTGTGAAAATTGCAGAAAAGCATCAACTTTTAAAATATGCTTAGCTTATCTATAGAATGTAATGTGTAAATTATAAAAATGAAACTTAAATCCAGAGTATTATAATATGACTATAATTATAAAGATTTAGATTGCGACACTGTGCAGCTTAAATGTTTTCAGTTTACAAATGGTCAAGGAAAGCTATATATATTTTTGAGAACTACTTAAGAGTTAAAAAGCATTCAGCTGTAAAATTTTTGAATATAAGTCTAGTTAAAGGACAAGAACAACTGCTAAAATGTTAAAATCAATAAAAGTATTTTTATTATACATTTTATGTATAGAGTTTTAATTTTTATTATAATTTTCACATATATCTATAGCATTTCAATTGCCATCAAATTATGTAGCTTCATGTTTCCTATTTCTTTGGTAGAATGTATTTAAAATTGTTTGGGTCTGTTGTTGGGTATAGAATGGGAATAAATTAGGTAAAAATCTATTGACTCAAATACTTTAAACAATTTGAACATATGTATCATCCCTGGCCTTTTATTTTCCTAAAAAAAATATTTTTATGTAAGTTTTCAAATTAATGGCAAAAATATTTCCATTATTTTTCTTTTTTATGCCTCTACACTTCTAGTTATATTCATTTGTTCATTCTAAATATAGTATTAATCACTTTTTTCTCTCTACTATTGATAAGTCTATTCAAAAATTCGTTTATTTTAGTATTCTTCAAAGATCTAAATTTGAACATTGAAGACTTATTTGTAATATCATTCTATTTCATTCATCTTTGCCATTATTTTATTAATTTCCTTTTCTCTATGTAGTTAGAATTGGTTATATGATGGTTTTAAACTTTTTATTATAGAAATGTCTTTTTATAAATTGGAATTTGAGGTTTTACATTTCCCTCTAAGTACTTATTAACCTGTAACCCACAAATAAATAATGTAGCATTTTCATTATTGCTTAGTTCTAAAAGTGTTCTAATTTTCAGCATTATTTCAGTTATACTCCTGAGTATTCAAATTGTAATTCTTTTGTTTTTTTAAGTATTAGAAGAATGTAATTTGCTAAAATCTATTTTGTAAAAAATTTATAATTCATTATATTAAAGCTAAATATTATGGCATGAATTATATAATATATTAAAGCTACTTAAAAATAACTTTAAAGTCTTGTACAAGATCATTTTTGGTAAATATTTTGTGTATGCCTAAGAATCAGTGGTTATTTTGATAGCTCATCCCTGCTCCGCTTGGTGTTAGCTTGATGTCAGCTATGGTGGTGTCAGCTGAGAGTTGGCATCATCTGAAGATTTATTCACTCACACTTCTGGTGGTTGATGCTGGCTGCCAGTGGGTATATTAGCCATTGGCTGAATCACCTCCTCACAGTTCTTCCATGTGGCTTGCTTTAATTTTTTATCCCCAAGGGCATTGCTTATTCTCACATGACATAAGTTGTTTATTTAACAGAAAGTTATATGTTGTAGTATTTATACTATTAAATAATGGTGAACTAATACCTCTTATATTATCCTGGATGGAGCTGGAGACCATTCTTCTAAGTGAAGTATCAGAAGAATGGAACAACAAATACCACATGTACTCACCATTAAATTTGAATTAATCAACACTTATGTGTACATATGGAAATAACATCGATTGGAAAACAAATAGGTAGGGGCCATGGGATAGGCAAATTTACACCTATTTTGTAGAATGCACAATATCTGGGGGATGGGCACACTTATAAATGTGACTCAAATGGTGCAAAAGCAATTTATATAACCAAAATCTTTGTAGCTCAGTAATATTCTGAAATTAAAAATATAATAATAATTTTAAAATATTAGTCTGAAGCAAGACTCTAGCTGGAATCATGTTTTTGCTTATATTATTTATTTCTTGCCTTATGCTGTTTTTCTTAATCATTGTCTCTTGAGAGCATTCCTTCAATAAATCACATGCACCAGAATCTTTGTCTCAGACTCCTTTTTAAGACCCCTAACCTAAGATACTACATGAGTCCAAATTCATGATTTTAGTATCTTTGTTACATTACTTTTCATAAAAAGAAATAAACCTTATGTATCAGAGAGAATGTTGTTGATTAGTGCTCTTATTCCTTTAAATAAATTGTGAGCTTTTTCATAACAAGGCATGGGAGTATTCTTCACCCATAATTAAAATATCTGAAGATAGTCTTATAGAGGATAGGATACATAATATCTCTAAATAAGATGAAAGAATTAATGGAAGGAAGCTGTCAATATTAAAAAACACAGACTATTACACATCTAAACACATCTAAGGGTTTGGGAGACTTGATAGCAATTATAAGGCCTTTATTTGGTGTCTCTAGTCAGCTCGCTAAGGGTGACCTAATCAGAATGGGCTCTGCTAGGCAGCAGGTAATCAGCTTACTCTAATTTATAAACCAAGGCTTACTATTCTTAAATAATATTCAGGATATTTTTGTTCTTTTTTCTATTCAAATTTAATTTTTACTTTTGTTCTTAGATAATGACTGTTTTTCTCTTATCCTTCTTTTATTATTAATTCTCCTGTTTGCAAATGGTTATCTTTTAAATAAACTTCCTGTGTAATAAAAACCCTGAATAACACTTGAGCATAAATACATACATATTATTGAAACAAAAAAATCTCAACACAGCATAGACTCACAATTTTTAATTAGCTATAGACTTTAATGAACATGTAACAGTAATCTTAGTGGGAAGCGAATTTTTACTGAAGTGTGTATTGAAATATCATGAGTGGCTATCAATTTTATAGGACAGACGTTATTTTGGGTAAAGAAGGTCTCAAAATTCTTTCTCTGAAAATGATAACATCAAATTAAAAAAACAAGTGAGAAAGAGAGAGTAGGAAAGACAGGAAAAAAGAGAGAGAAACAAGGGAGAACAGAAGGGAGGATGTGAGGAAATGGATTCTGTGTTAGGGTGGAAAACAGTACGTGCTTATGGAGTGAGTGGGGAAAGATTTCTCACAAAGAGATTAAGATATAAAGGTAAAAAGTTTATTTTATCTTCTTAGAGGAGAGAATAAGAGATAGAAGATGTGAAAGAGGGTAGGGAAAGAGAGAGGAGAAATAGAGGGGAGAGAAAGAGCAGGGATATAGCATGGCATCCCAAAGAAAGACAAGGGAGATACCAGCAGTGAGGCCAAGTGGCTTGCTGATTTTAAGAGGGATGAAGAGAAAAAAAAATAGAGATGTCTGTAAATCGATAATAAAAGCAGCAACAGGTAGATAACAAAAACTGCATGGATGTCAAAGAACTAGAGTTGGTTTCCTGCCTTTCCTTGGAGAAGGGATTATTACAGCAGATGTGACTCTGTCCTCCTATAGTTGAGACTGTAGCTCATTCTTCTGCTGTTTACTCAGGAACTCTGTCAAAGTAGATTCTCAAAAAACAAATTTGAAAGAGAGACATTTACATCTCTTTTTCATCCATCAAGCTTTTTTCAGAAATTGTGCAAAACGGAACTCCTGCATAGTACCTGTTATTGATCGAACTCATAGGATTGATATTTAACTGTTAATGGGGAAATTGTGGGATTAGGTATTTTCCTGTTATTTTTGCAAGGCTGTCCCTTTCACTCTAGTCATTCCTTAAGTTTACTGAAATATATGACTGTTAACTACTATGAAAGGAAATGAATATAACACCTTAGAGAAACTTATAGAAAATGTTAATGTGTTGAATTACTATGTCTTTGTATCTTGGTAATCAATATTATGAGGTGATGATCTTTTTTTAACACCAAGAGAAAAGCAAACCAGATTATTATACAATAATCGATTTTCTTTATTTTCCTTTATTCAGAAAGAAAAAAAATATATCACAGGACTAGTATTACCAACATGTGATATGGCAGAATAAATGTATCATATTTTAGCAACAAAATTATGGTAAAATTTGCTATAGATAACTATTCTATTCTCACAGATATTAAAGTAGTCATAAGGTATACATTTATTTTTAATTAATGTTACTGAGACAATGAGACATTATAACTTCAGTATTCCAATATTAGTAGAGGTTTAACCCACTAAAAATATTTATCCCTGGTAACACTGGTAATGCTTACTACTTTCCTAGGAAAACGAACCAAGAATATAAAATAAATTTTGGTTTTGACTTCTAATTATGGAAGTTACCAGTTTTACATTTTACAAAAATATTGAATTAAAAAACTTTCATAGTCTCTGAATTCATGAATATTTACCATCCATATAAGGCCTAATGTTACAAAAGAATTAATAATAAGGATTCTTAGAAGAGAAAATAAATAAATATTAAACAAGTCTCTTTTATATCAATTCCCTTTTATTTTCTTAATCTATCAGAATTACCTACATTACTAGTGAAATAGATTTTGTGGGTCATATAATTTCTGCATGCAGAAATGTAACACTCCACTGAAAACTTGTTACTATTTCTTAATACATTTTCTAATATAAAGTTACCTCAGGGAAATTTTATGTCAGTTGACAAAATATTCAAGAACCAAGTACAGTGTATGCCTGAAACTATATAGGCTAATTGCATTTTATAATGCAATCTTTGAATTATGTTTTGCTGATGAAGTCACCAAGATCAATTCAGTTTCACTTTATCTTATTTTGAATTATAGATTCTGCATATATGATGCCTATTATCATTATTTCCTGCCAGCTGAGGCAAAAATATGATTTTCAATTGTAATGATCTTCTATTTTACTTCCCAAAATGGATAGTAACAGTGAATATGTGAATTATTATTGAAAAAATAAAAATGGGTTATTATAATAATATGGCAAAAAGAAAATGAGTACTAATGTTTTCTGAGGATCAGAACACTCACTATACTGTGCAGAAATATGGATATAAAAGTGAACATTGGATCAATGTCACTAAAAATGGGAGAGTAAGTAACTCAGTGCTCTGTCCCTCCACTAAAACAACTAAGTGAGCAAAAACTCTCAGAATCAGCTTTGGCCGACTATGGAATCCAGTCAGAAAATGACAACAACCAACAGAATGCTAAAGGCAGGAAGAAGCTGATGCACTATAATTAGAGCTCTGTGGGTTTTTAAAATGCCTACCTACTGTCTCATCCTCCTCAGATGGGCAGCAGCTATGAAACAGCAGTCAGCACTGCTGGCACAGGTTGTGATTGCCAGAGTCAACGTAACAGATCAGATTCTCAAAGAATTATGATTATGTGCTTCTACCTATCTTGAGGCTCTCTTAAGGAATGATTCAAAGGCTTACCTTTGTTTCATCCAACTTGAAATATTCACAGAGCTGGGCCTGCTTTTGGGGACACTTCTGGTGAAAGCATTCAAAGACTAAAATATTAGCTATAGCAGCCTGGGGCAAGAGAGCAAGAGATAATGTTAGGACAAACAATAGATAGATCAAAACTGCTGAGGAGAAAAGGTTAGAAAAGGAGATATGTGGGGGAAAGGGGGGCTTGTAAAAGCTACCATGTATATCAGGAATACTAGAAAGCCACATGTATACCCAGGGCTGGAAACATGCTCAGAAAGACCAGAGAAGACCTCACGCTTTCGTCTCTGGTGAGCCTTCTCCATGGCAGCCACAAGTGAAGGCTAAGGCGGTTACAATGGTGTGACTAGGCAGCAAGGAATCGCTCTGAAACAGAACCAATATGCTGAGATTAGGAGAGTATTGCATTTTTCCTTTCTTATCCTAGGTCTAGGTATTTAAAGAGACATTTTCAAATTGGCGACCATTAAGCCAAACAACAAATTTCAGGGATCACATATGACAAAATATAGACTTTGCAAGATAGCTGAGAAGGACGCTAAACAGAAAAACAGCAACAACCCTCAACAAACAGCAACAACCAACTCCTGAGGGGGTGGAGAAGTTGATTTTCAGAGTGTTTATATTATAATACTTAAAACTTCTAAAGCATGCAAAGAAACAAGAAAGTATGATGCATTCATAGGGAATGAAAGAAATTAATAAAAACTGTTAGAGAAAAAGGGCAGGCATAGGGCTTAAAACACAACAAAATAAAACAAAACGAAACACATAGTCTGAATGTTTATGTACTCCCAAAATTCACATGCTGAAATCTGATCACTAATGTGCTAGCATTAGGGGCCATTGGAAGATAATTATGTCAACAGAATGCAAACCTAAGGAACGGGAGTAGTGCACTCATAAAAGAGGCCCCAGAGAGCTGCCTTCTCTGGTCGTCTACCATGTGAGAATATAGAATGCACTATTCTATAAACCAGAAGATGGGCCCTCACCAGACACTGAATTGCCTAACAACATCATTTTGAATGTCCTAACTTACAGAACTATGAAAAAATATATTTCTGCTGCTTATAAGTCATCCAGTTTAGAATATTTTGTTATAGCATCCTCAACAGACAAAGATAACACTAGATCAACTGTCTTGACCCAAAGAGTTAACAAAATGATGGATAAAGGACAAAATGAAACTAGAAAATCAATGTCTCGTAAAATAGAAAATGTCAACAAAGAAACATAAATTATAAAAGTCAACCAAATAGAAATTATGAAGCTGGAAATTTTAATAACTGAAATAATAAAAAATTCACTAGAGAGCTTCAACAGCATATTTGAATTACCAGGAAGAATGAACACACTTTGATGGTAAGTTAATTGACATTATCCAATCTGAGGACAAAAAGTGACAAGAATGAATATCAATACATGGAGGCTCAGAAGGCTGTGGCATGCCATCAAGTGCAACAATATATGCATAATGAAAGTCACAGAGGGAGAGGAAAGAAATAAAGGGGTAGAAGTAATATTTGAAAAATAATAACCATAAATTTCCAATGTCGACGAAAAACATGAAGCTGTACATGTAATAAACTCAACAAACTCCAAACAGTATAAGGTCAAAGATACCTAGATCAAGAAACATTATAATCAAAATTGTCAAAATCCAAGGATAGAGAATCAGCACGAGAGAAATGACACATTAAGTACAATGGGTCCTCAAAAAGATTAATGGCTAATTCCTTAACAGAAATCATGCAGGTTAAAAATCAGTGGGATGAAATGTTTAAAATGTTGAAAAGCAAAAAAGAAAAGAAAAGAAAACAAAACAAAACAAAAACTGTAAACCAAGATTCTTATATCTGGCAAAACTAATTCAAAAATAAAGGAGAAATTAAGGCATTTCCAAATTAACAAAAATTGAAGATGTTCATCACTAACTTGCTCCACAAAAAATGCTAAAGATGGTCCTTCAGGTTCAAATGAAAGGACACTCAATAATAACTTGAAGCTATATGAATAAATAAAAACAATAATGGTAGCTGCAAAGGTAAATATAAAAGATAGCAAATATTATAGCATATTTCTTTGTAATCCTATGGTAGATAATATTTTAACCTTATGGTAATCAACTTTGAATCAACACCAAACCAATTTCAACAGTATAAAAAAATTATCCTTTACAGTTTTACCCTCTTTTATGTTGCTGTCACAAATTATATCTTTATACATTGTGTGGCCATTATCATAGGTTTCAATTATTGTTTTATATATTTGTCTAAGTCATATAAAACAAAAAGATTTACAGTGTGATAATTAAATAATGATCTTTTAAACAATCAATGAGTAAAAGAAGAAATTGAAAGTGGAATTACGAAATACTTTGACTTGAATAGAAATGAAAATACAAATACAACATACCAAAACATATGGGTTGTCTCAGAAATATTGCTTAGAGGAAAATTTAGTTTCAATGACTATATTAAAAAAGAATCAAGATAAAATAAATGACCTAACTTTCCACTTTTAGGAAATAGAAAAATAATGTCAAGACAAACCCAAAAATAGCATAAGAAAGAGAATAATAAGGGTTAACATTCAAATAAAAGAAATATAGAATATAAATACATTAAAGAGAATCAATTAAACTAAAGTTTATTCTTTGAAAAGATCAAGAAATTGGCAAATATTTAGCTAAACTGAAAAAGAAAGAAGGACTTTTCCTTCTTTATACAAGGAGAACTATGAAACACTAAAAAAAGAAATTGCAGAAGATTTAAACAGATGGAAAAATCTACCTTGTTCATGGATTGGTAGAATCAATATACTTCAAATGTCAATATTACCTAAAGTGATCTACAGAATCAATGCAATCCCCATCAAAATACCATCAGCATTCTTTACAGACCTAGAAAAAATAATTCTTCACTTCGTATGGAACCATAAAAAACCTCGTATAGCCAAAGCAATCTTAAATAAAAAGAACAAACTGGGAGGCATCAGTCTTCCTGACCTCAAGCTGTACTATAAAGCAATAATAGTTAAATCAGCCTGGTACTGCCACAAGAACAGAAGCATAGATATCTGGAATAGATCTGAGATACCAGAGATGAAACCATCAGTATACAGTAATCTAATCTTTGATAAAGCTGACAAAAATATACATTGGGGAAAAGAATCTCTCTTCAATAAATGGTGCTGGGAAAACAGGCTAGCTACATGCAGGAGAGCAAATCAGGATCCCTACCTCTCACCTCTCACAAAAATTCAATCGAGATGGATAACAGACTTAAACTTAAGGCATGAAACCTTAAGAATCCTAGAAGAAGATTTGGGAAAACCCTATCAGACATTGGCCTAGGCAAAGAATTTTTGAGGAAGACCCCCCAAGGCAATCACTGCAGCATCAAAAATAAAGAAATGGGATCTGATCAAATTAAAAAGTTTCTGCACAGCCAAGGAAACCATCAGTAGAGCAAATAGACAACCCATAGAGTGGGAGAAAATATTTGCTCTCTACACCTCTGATGGTCTAATAACAAGAATCTATCTAGAACTTAAAAGAATTAACAAGAAAAAAGCAAACGATCCCATCAAGAAATGGGCAACAGAAATGAAAAGAAACTTCTCCAAAGAAGACAGAATAATGGCATGCAAACATATAAAGAAATGCTCAACTTTTCTAATTATTAGAGAAATGCAAACCAAAACCACAATGAGATACAACCTAACCCCAGTAAGAATGGCCTATATCAAGAAATCCCCAAACAACAAATGCTGGCGAGGATGCGGAGAGACAGGAACACTCCTACACTGCTGGTGGGACTGCAAATTAGTGCAGCCTTTGTGGAAAAGAATTTGGAGATACCTCAAACAGCTAGAAATAGAAATACCATTTGACCTAGCAATAGCATTGTTGGGCCCAGCAATAGCATTGTTGGGCATCCACCCAAAACAACATAAGTCACTCTATTATAAAGACATCTGTATCCGAATGTTTATGGCAGCACAATTTACTATTGCACGGTCATGGAAACAACCCAAGTGCCTGTCAATTCATGAGTGGATAACTAAAATGTGGTATATATGCTCACAATGGAATATGACTCAATCCTAAGAAATGACAGTGAGCTAACACCCTTTATGCTATCCTGGATTAAGCTTAAGCCCGTTATCCAAAGTGAGGCGTCACAAGACATGGAAAATGGGCCCTACATCTACTTGCCATCAAATTGGTACTGACTGATTAAAACTATGGTTTTCAAATGGTGGCAATGCTCACCAGGGATTCGGGGGGGGGGCAATCTTAGGGAGGTGGCGAGTATTTTGGAAGGGAAGGGCATAACTCTATCCCTTCTTAGGGAGAGGCAAAGATATACAATGTAACCAAAATGACAAAAAAAAAAAATCAAAACTAAACTTTTTATCGGGTGATGGGCAGGCGTTAGGGGAGAGGAGGAAAGGGGTGTATGCTTCCATAACGTGTGTGACGCACACCACTGGGGGATTGGACATATCAGGGGGAGGGGGGAGACAGGGGCAATATTTGTAACCCTAACAATATTTGTACCTCCATAATATGATGAAATGATGAAATAAATAAAAAAAAAGAAGTTAAAGTAGGACCATTATTAGAAAGTTGAGAATACTACAAAAAGTTGAATGCCAACAAATTAAATAAGTCATGAGAAGTTGAAAATTTCTGGAAACATAATCTATCTAAAACCGAATCAAGAATAAATAGAAAATTCAAGCAGACATATAACAAGTAAATTGAACCAGTAATCAAAAGCTGCTCAATTAAGAAGAGTCCAGAACCAGATGGCTTCACAGCTGAATTCTAACAATCATTTAAAAGAATTATAGCAAACCTTCTCAAACTTTTCCAAAATATAGAAAAGGATCACTTTCTAATAGTCTCTGAGACAACCATTGCCCTGATTACAAAGATGTCACAAGAAAAGAAATCTGTGCACCAATACCTCTTATCAATGTATTAATAGATTCTAAAATTGTCAACAAAATGCTACCAAATTGAATCCAGCAGCACATAAAGATTATACATTATAACCAAGTGAGATTTATCCCAGGAGTCCAGAGATTATTCAACATACAAACAGAATGTAATAAAACATATTAATAGATGAGGGGTCAAATATTGATTTTAATTAATGCATAAAAACATATTTGGAAAAATATATGACCCTTTTCTGATAAAATACACTCAAAAATTTGGGACAGTAAAAACAAACAAACAAACAAACAAAAAAAACAACATCTTCTCAACATGATAAAGGCATTCATAAAAAGCCCCCACATAATCAATGGTCAAAGACTGGTAGCGTCTCCCTAAGATTTGGAATAGGTAAGGGTGGCCATTATACCACTTCTTTCGACTTTTTACTTGAATTTCTTGACAGAGCAATTAGGAAAGTAAAAGAAATAAAATTCCACACAATTAGAAAGGGAAAATTAGAATGATCTATATTTACAAATGTGATAACAATCTGTATATTAAATCCTAAATAATCTGTAAGTAAAGGATTAGAGCTAATCAATGATTCTAGCTGAGTTGCATTATTAACAATCAGCACACAAAATCAGTTGCATTTATGTACAACTAAAATGAACAATATAAAATTAAAATAAAGAAAAAATCCTATTTTCAATAGTAGCCAAAAGAATAAAATACCTAGTAGCAGATTTAATCAATGAAGTGCAAGATTTATACTTTAAAAATTAGAAAACATTGTTAATTTCAAATGACACACTATGTAGAAAATTCCAAGGAATCAAAAACAGAAAATCTTAGAAATAACAAGTGAGTGTAGCAAGATTAGAGGATAAATTATAAATATAAAAATGTATTCTATTTCTATGTCATAATAAACATGTGAATACAGAAATTAGAGTACCGTGTGATTTATAATCACTCAAAATTAAAATAGTCAAGTATAAATCTAATAAAACATGTATAGAAATTTTATGCTGAAATCTATACAATACTGATGAAAGTAATAAAAGAGGATCGAAATAAAAGGGAAGACATAAGGCATTCACAGATTAGAAAACTCAGTATAGTAAAGATGTCATTTCTCCCCAGACTGGCCTACAGATTAAACACAATTCCCATCATTGCAAGATTTTTACAAATATAGAAAATATTTTTCCAAACTTATATGGAAGGTAAAGGTACTAAACTATTAATACAATAATTTCCAAAAAGAGGTGTAAGAGGAATCATTCTACCTAATACAAAGACTTATTATATAGCTACAAAAATAAAAAATAATATGTTCACACAAAATCCTATATGAAAATGTTTATAGCAGCTTTATTCATAATAGTAAAAAAATGAGAAACAAATTCCCTTAATTCAACAAATGGTTTTAAAAAGTGTGGGATATTCATACCATGGAATGTTCCACATGTCCTACTCAGTATTAAAATAATTATTTATATAACCTAGATGAATCCCAAGAGAATTATTCTGAGTGAAACAAAGCCAATCCTCAAGCTACATATTGTATGGTGTCAGATATATATCACTTGTGAAATGACAAAATTATAGATGAAGAACAGATTAGTGGTTGTCAGTGGTTAAGGGGGGGAGGTGAAATGGTAGAGAAGTGTGTGAGAATATGCTAGTAAAAGGATAACTAGGGATCTATGTGGAGATGAAAGTGTATCTTAACTATATCAGTGTCAATGACCTAGCTGTGATATTGCAGTATAATTTTGCTGGATATTAACATTGAGTGAATTTGAGTAAAATGTATACACACAGGATCTCTGTATTATTTCTTACACCTATATGTGAATTGTGAGAGTTAATTTTATTTGTCAACTTGTATGGGTTGTGGGATGCCCGAAAGCTGTTTGTGTCTGTGAGGATGTTTCAGGTAGAAATTAGTTGTTTTTTTTTTTTTTTTTTAATCAGTAAACTGAGTAAAGATGGTCCTCACCTTATGGCACCATCCAATCTATTGAAGGCTTGAATAGAACAAAAAGTTAGAGGAAAGGCAATTCTACTCCCACTTCATCTCCTGCCTTTAGACACTAGCACTCCTGGCTCTTGGCCCTTTAGATTTGGTCCAGGACCTATGTCTTTGGCTAGCTCCCCTGATACTCAGGGCTCTAGGTTTGGACTGAAACTTACCACCAGCTTTCCTGGAACCCTATGCAGCTTATGGGAGTCCTCAGCATTCATAATCACAAATATACACATATATTATTGTTTCTCCTTATCTGGAGAACCCTGACCAAACACAAATCTACAATTATCTTAAAATAAAAGGTTTAATTTTAAATAAGCGATGCTCGCTGGTGTCTCATTAATTGAGGTATAGTAATTAATCAAAGATTGATCATGGAAATAAAATAGTCTGGCAGAAAACTAAGATGTAACTTACCACAGATAGGCAAGAAGAGTTTTAGGTTTTCTGGGCAGAAAACTATTGATAGCCTATTTCGCAGTTCCAGACATGACAGTTCACAGACTGTTTATAGTTCTTTCGAGTAAGAACTCTAAATCATAGCCACAGTAATATACCATGAATATCTCAGGATTTTTCTAGAAGAACTTGGAAGAAGTTATCAGAGTAGCTTTGCACTGAGGCAGGAAAAACTTAAAATTTCAAGGAATTTTGAAATCCTAACGACACTAATTCATGATACCCTGAAAAATCACTGTGGTCCACTAAAGAAGAACTTTCTAAAGTTAGGTTTTAAAGAGTACATAGACATGAATCTGTCTTTCCTCTATCTCTGGGACTAAGTATTTATCTAATGGTTTATTTTCCAAACGCAGAGTATATAATGAAAAGTATATACTTAGTAACTGGCAGAATTCCTGCATCATATCCCTGACCCCAGAAATGGCAGAAAGGGACAAATGAAAGCCCAGAGAAATCCACCCCCTCAACAGAGATAATAAAAACAATTCTGCATTTATGGAAGTAATTGCAGAGTTTAAAACTATCATGAAATTCTTGAAAATTGCAGAATCGGTCAACATTACTAAACGCCTATTTAACTTGAATATTTTGCTAGTCCAAAAATCAGCTAAGTTGTGAAGAAATTCTATAGATTATTGAAACTCCTTCATTTGGTGACAGCATTTTAACTAAATGGTATATTTACTAGAGCAAAGAAAGCAGACTCTGAAACCCAGAATGCAGTTATCAACCTTTTTTTTATTATTATCAGTATTGACAAAAGAAAAAGAAATCAAAAGTAGTTCATTTTCATGTAGTAAGGACAACAGTATGCCTTTATTTATTTGCCTTAAGGACATATCAAGTCTTTTCTCTGTTATGTGTGGAATCAAGATATTCCAAAGGTATCTTGATTATCGTGATATCCCACAGAGCATCATGCAAGTCCATTTTATTGATGAGATTATGCTAATTCCTGGTGAGCAGAAAGTAAAAAAACATTTTAAATGCCCTTCCAAAATACATGTCTGACAGAGTCAGAGATAATCCCCAGGGATCTACAGCAGCTTGACACATTAATTAAGTTGCCAAGAATCCAGTATTTTGTAGTATGTTGTAATATTACTTCCAAGGTAAGAGAGAAGTTGATGAATCTTGTACTGTCCACCATGAAAAAAGAGGTTCTTTTTGGATTTAGATGGCAATATACATCACATTTCAAATAACTTGTAAGGCTGCAAGTTTTAAAAGGTGTTTTAAGAAGGAAAAAAAGAAACTTCTTAGGCCGGGCGCGGTGGCTCAAGCCTGTAATCCTAGCTCTCTGGGAGGCCGAGGTGGGCGGATCCTTTGAGCTCAGGAGTTCGAGACCAGCCTGAGCAAGAGCGAGACCCCATCTCTACTATAAAAATAGAAAGAAATTAATTGGCCAACTAATATATATAGAAAAACTTAGCCGGGCATGGTGGCGCTTGCCTGTAGTCCCAGCTACTTGGGAGGCTGAGGCAACAGGATTGCTTGAGCCCAGGAGTTTGAGGTTGCTGTGAGCTAGGCTGACGCCACGGCACTCACTCTAGCCTGGGCAATAAAGTGAGACTCTGTCTCAAAAAAATAAAAAATAAAAAAAAATAAATAAAAAAAAAAGAAACTTCTTTACCTGATATAGCTTCAGTGCTATTTATTCTACCACATGTGCTATGTGATATAATAGACCCAATATTTTCAGGCATGTAACATGTGGCAGATAGAGATGTTCTATATAGCCTCTGTCAAGCAACTGAAATGCAAATCCAGTGCAAAGAACTAGAATTTTGGATTCATGTCATGCGTGTTTCTATGACAAACTATTTTTATTTGCAAAGCAGCTCTCAACTTGCTACAAAGCTCTTAAAAGAACTAAATACCTGTCTAAGGAACACCAAATGGGTACCCTTGGTAGGTATTATTTGATCACCAAACCATAGAATTATACACAATCAACATCATTGCATTGTAGAACAGAAATGATATATGAGACTGAGCCAAACTTTTCCAGGAGGCACCTGTATATTGTGCATAAAGGTGGCTAAAAATCTCATGGCATCTTTTCCTATTGTCTCAGTGCCACTTCCTCATCCTAACCCTGTGACAATGGTGACAGCTCGTGGTAGACAGCCTTTCTCTTAGAGCTACCATCTCTGAATTTCAATATCAGTGGCCCTTCTGCAGCATCAGATTTAAGTGTAGATACAGTTCTTCACCACCACTAGTCCTAGAGTATGGCACTATTACTTTGGTTCCTTACATTCTACTCACGCTGTTACAAATATTAAATACCCTTCAAAATACTTTCAATGTTCTATTTTTTGCCAGGATCAGATAGATAAAAAAGGGAAGTTCTAAATGTTTCCCTGTGAAACTGGGAATAATAAAAAAATTTTACCACCAGTATCAGCCAGTGTAACCATGCAAGATAAGAAACACAAGGTAAAAAAAAAGATTGGTTATGAAGAAAAAAATAAAATTGTCATCATTGTAGATATGAATAAATATTTACACTATCCAAAAGAACATGCGAATAAATTATTGGATTTAGCAAATTTATTAAATATGAAAATAAATTGTGCTATGCCATCAACAATCAAAATTTAAAGGGTATTTATGTACCACATCATCAAAAATATTAAACATGAATGAATCTAATAAAGATTGTATAAGGACCCGTCCAGAAGATGGCGGATGAGAAACACCACCAGACAGAGTGTCTCTGAAGAAAAGACAGATTCTAGCAGAAATTAGAAGAAAGAAGCAAGAAGACGAGCCTACATCAGATGAGGGTCAGCAGGAGGAGTACCTGAGACCACGGGAGACTCCACGGGAGGAGGTCACGGAGGAGAACTGGAAGCTGGGACCACCTGAGCAGCCTGGAGACCAGCGGGAAGGGTAGGTAGATCTGCCGTTTCCCCTCCCCTGCATCCTGGACTGCTGGTGGGCTCCCCAGCAAGCAGAGAGACCTGCAGACACCAGCCCAGCGACAATCGCCGCCAGTGAGCGGTAAGCCAGTAGCAGACGCGGCACCAGGCTCCCAACTCCCTCGGGGCACCTCCGTGTGCACAGACCCGAGCCGCGCGGCAGACGCCATATTGCCTCCTCCTCCCCTCCCCCGACCCTACCGGCGGCTACCCAGAGAGACAGAGAGACAATATAGCCACCAGCCAGAGGCACCTCCAGGGAATGGGACCTTCCCTTTTGGGGCCCTACAACAGCTGACTAAGGGGAACTCAGACTGTGAGCTCTCTGCCTGCCAGCCCTCCCAGGTGCTGCTGGCATGGTGATCCCAGAAGAACGGGGCAGAGCCTGAGGTTGAGAGACATAGACCCAGCTTGGGCTCCCTGTGCATGAATTGGGACAGGCACTCGTCTCCCTGGTGGGGACAAAGTTTGAACTCTGGGACCCAGAGGTCAGACCTGCAGACCACATCCCGTGCACCGAGGCCTCGCATTGCCCGGGGCACAGAAGCGATATATGTGAACAGCCTGCTGAGGTGTGTGTGCCTTCAGGGGCAGATCAGTGTCCTAGAGGGCAACCCTCCCCCCAGAGGGAGGCTGTGCGCCCAGCCCAGGTGGCGTTCCTGCGGCAGAGAACCTCCCAGCTGGCATCCAGCCAGGGGAGGCCTAGTGGCGTGTGGTCTGGCCTGTTGACAAAGGCCTAGGAGTAGCCGCGGACTTGGGGACGGTGGAAAGAGGCCAGGCCCGCTCCAGACTGCGGGTCTCGGACAGCCCCACCCCCACACGCAGACTCTCTGACTGAGTGGGGCCATTCCAGCCCCTCCCTGTCAGCTTTGCCTGGAAGCAGAGAACAGAACTTTGACCCCTGCTGACAACATTGGCGGTGCCTGAGGGCGGGCTTACCCAACTCAGCTCCGCCCAGACTCTCCCCTAGACCAGCCCTCACTGAAGGGGAGAAAAGGACACACCTGGAAGTCCCAGGGCCCCGCCCACCACCTGAGGCACTAGAGTTCTCTCTTCAGGAATAAGAGCTGATAACAGGACACAAAAACAACAGCATAGCCTGTTCCTCCAAGCAAGCGCCACCTACTGACAGGGAGAGCATCCTGCACACCCTTTTCACAACACCTACTGACTCATTATACAGGGAGTGGTTGAATCTCACCCACAGACACCACCTACTGGCTCAGAAACTAAACAAGGCGTGTGAATACCCAAACAAAAACCTAAAGAAAAGAAACAACAACTGATCGACATGGGAAGAAATCAGCGAAGGAACTCAGGAAATATGAAGAACCAA
>VSMD01076064.1:0-13765 GCA_008750895.1 Mirza zaza
GGACGGTGTCCTGGAGTGTCATCCCCTGGGGCCTGCACGGTTTGGCTCGTGTGAAATAGCACAGGCCAGGCGAGCTTCGCTCTCTGGGAATTGGCTGGCCCTGGGCGGCTGGCTGCCCAGGGTGAGGAGGCCCCCGATGTCGGCATGTCCGAGTAACATAATAGGCGTCCTGTCCTGTTCTGCCAGGTTGCAAAAAGGGGAGGTCCCTGGAGGACCCCAAGTGCACCTTGCATGCAGCCAAGTCCCTGTGGCCATGAGCACATTTGCTCTGGGGACCCCTGGGACACACCAGGGCGGCACAGGGGACACACTCCAGGGCCTTCCAGCAGCCTCAGGTAGCATGAACCGTTGGGGGCCCAGAGGCTACCTGAGGAGCACCCTCCCCCCCCCAACATACATATGCCACGCTCTTCAATTCCTGGAGACACGCTGGGGTCCAGCACGGCCTCCCGCCAGGGACGCTCATGAGCACGTGTGCTGGGCTCCATCCGTGTCTGTGCAGAGTGATCTACAGGCGTCGACGGAACCAAGCCAGGTGCGTTGACCATGCAGCTCAGGCCTCCTGTCTCCCTGCCGGTCTCCAGTCTGCTGGCTCCGTCCCGCCGGAGAGCAGCGTTGCGGCCCAGGCATGACCGCAGGCAGGGCCAGCCCTCCTCTGGGAGGAGGGGTGTCCGCAGGTGAGTGCAGTGTGAGACTGGCACGACCTCCTGCCGGACCGAGCCTTTCGTGTTGTGGCCCCTGCTCGGCTGGTCCTCGTTCCGGTGCCCAGGTCGTACGATGGTGACACGGTCCCAGAGCACGAGTTCTCGTCCGTCGCCTGCTCGCTGCTCACGACGGGTTTCTGCGGGCAGCGCACAGTCGCCAAGCTGCCACCCCTGCCCTTTCTTTCTTTCTTTTAAATTCTTTTTTCTTTTAATTTTCTTAGAAAAAGAACATCGTTTTACAAAACACGGAGGAAGGAATATCTCTGCCCTTTCGTCGCAATGTCTAGACCACTAGCAGGGACGTCCAGGCCCTCGCTAACGTCCCAGAGATTCGGAAGCAAACAGGCAGACAGTCACATCAGACAGATGACAGGGAGGGGTCGGCACGGCGGACACGGAGCTGCACAGCAGAATCCATACTCAGACGACGAGTAAAATGCCATTCCTTTGTTTTTTTGAGTCGGAGTCTCACTCTGTTGCCTGGGCTAGAGTGAGTGCCGTGGCGTCAGCCTAGCTCACAGCAACCTCAATCTCCTGGGCTCGAGCAATCCTCCTGCCTCAGCCTCCCGAGTAGCTGGGACTACAGGCATGCGCCACCATGCCCGGCTCACTTTTTCTATATATTTTTAGTTGTCCGGCTAATTTTTTTCTATTTTTAGTAGAGATGGTGTCTCGTTCTTCTTTGGGCTGGTTTCGAACTCCTGACCTTGAGCGATCCTCCCGCCTCGGCCTCCCAGAGTGCTGGGATCACAGGTGTGAGCCACCGCGCCCGGCCAAGGTGCCATTTCAAACGAATAAAACAACCGCATTGAAAAAGAGATGAAAGAAAAACTAACCCACGTGTCCGTCCACGGTATTTGGACCACAGACCCTAAAGCCACAGTGAAGAGACCTGCAGCCACGGGCCACACCCCGCCAGCGGGGGACTCTCAGGCGGCGATTCTGGGAGGACTCCGTGTCCGCCAGGAGCCGGGACGAAAAGTGCTCTGGGCGGAGGGAGCAGGTTCCTGTCGGGGAGGGGTCCCTCGGGCAGAAGGGGGGGACGAGAATGGCGCCGCCCGTGTCTGCCGCGGCTGCAGGTACCACGTGAGGGCCCCAGTGCGCACATCTGTGTCCAGCTGTGACAGCTGTGCGGCCGTGCCCTCCCGACTGTCCCCGGTGAGATCCTAGCGTGACAACGTCCACGAGGCAACGGGTGCCTGCCTGAGATCACTGCTGGGGAGAACAGCCGGCAGACAGCCTCGCGGCGAGCAGTGGCGCGTTGCTGGACTCACAGGGTCTCCCGGAGACACTCTCATGGTAAACAGGAATAAGGAGCCGAATCCAAATCCAAGGTAGAAAAGCCCTTCGAACAACAGGGTGCTCGTTTAATGCCACACTTGGGGCCAAGCCCGCTGCTCCCGCCGTGAGGTAGTGCCCGCCACCACCTCCCTCGGGTGCCTGGTGGGATTCAGGAAGGCGGGAGCCGGACTGGGCCGTCCTGGGCCGTCCTGGGCTGTCCCCGGCCGGCGGGGAAGTGCCCCGGCGAGGGGCTCTGGCCCTCGTCTGGCTGGCGTGTGCGCGGCATCCTTAGCCCTGACCCTGCGCCGTCTCCCTGCAGGCCGGAACCCCTCGCTCGTGCGGGGCAGGAGCCACCAGGCTCCCGCGGCCTCACCAGGTGGGCGGCAGGTTTCAGCAGGTGTCGGCCGTCTGAGATGCCTCAGAGGTCTGGTCCCGGAGCCCCTGGGTCATCGGTTCGGGTCCCTGCCTGGGAACTTGGGCATCGTCTCCTCCACGGCCACCGTGGTGACGTCCGGTGGGGCCTGCAGGGCCGTGGCCTCGCCCTCGGTGTCCTGCACCTTCCGCTGTAGGCGAAGGCAGCGTGAGGACCCGGCCTGCCGAGGCTCCCACCCGCGGCCTCCGGTTTCTGGGGGGCAATTTGCCGCCGCCGTGGGAGGAGCTGCGCAGCTGCACGCTGAAGACTCAGCCCCTCCCAGAGCTGGGCGCCCCCGGGCTCCCCGGCAGCATCGACCCCAGCGGGGAGGGGAGACAGAGGACGAGGAACGATACCTGGGGGAGACCATTACCTTGGCCACGGCGCCTGCAATGCAGAGACACGCAGGTTAGGGGAGGGGCCCGAGTGCCGGGCGGGGCGACACAGGCGCACGGTGACGGGGCAGGACCCGCACGCTCCTGGCTTCTCCCTGCGTGCCCCCCCCCCCCCGAGAGACTGACCCTCTCTGAGACAAGGCGGAACCACCTGTGCTCGGGGCTCCCAGCCCGGCCTGTCCCCGAGGGCGCCCCAGACGGGCGAGGAGACCCTGGTCCCCCTCCTGGCTTCCACGCCCCGAGTGCGCAACTCGAGCTATAACCTTCCTCCGGTGAGGGGTGAGCACCCCGCAGACGGGGACCCCCAGGGAGCAGGTGCCCCAGACTCAGGGCGAGACAGGGATGGGGCCACTCTGGCCAGTGCCAGTGTCGGGGGCCCCAAGAGCCGCCTGCACGAAGGTGCCCGAGGCTAGGACACGGGTGGCTGTGCTGACGCTAGGCAGGGAGTGTGGCGACTTCCCCCCTCACGGTCTCTATGCAGAGAGGCTGCCACCCCCCCGGGCGTGCACGGCTCACGGTCTCTGTGCACAGAGGTTGCCCCCCCCCGGGCGTGCACGGGGCCCCCAGAGCCGGGGCTGGGTCTGCACAGCTGGGACCCCGGTGCCAGGGTGCGGCACGGCCGCGTGCCCTGAGCAAGGCGGGTAAGTGAGCCCAGGAGTGAAGGAAGGAGAGACCCTAACCTTCTCGGTGGGGACGCGCCAGTCCTGTGCTCCCCTGCCCCCGCAAGCAGGTGGCCCTCGGGGCCCCAGCACTGAGTGGCAGGGGTGGCACAGGGCCCCTTGGTCAGGAGACCCACTTCTTCTCAGCCTGCAGGGAGGACGCCTGACGTCTGGGCTCTGGGCACAGCAGGAAGCCACCCTGCCCCAGGCCTGTAGCAGCTGCTGAGAGGGGGCCGCTCCCCCAGGTTTGGGGGGACAGGACGGCGGAAGAAGGGCTCAGAGAGGAGACGCCCGGGACACCCCAGTCCGAAAGGCGTGGACAGACTCGCTCACCCCTGGCATTTGTTCTTCTCCACAAGTAGAATGTCACCGGGCCAAGTATGGAAACAACAGCAACAACAGAAATGACCCAAAGAAGCGAGGTCTTCAAGGAGCAGGTGGCATCCGAGCTGCTGGTCCCAGGTGTCTCTGTGATACGCCAGCCGCTGCACCTGCATGAGAGCAGCCGCGGAGCCTGGGTCCAGCGGCGCGGGCACCGTGACGGGCGCGATGCTCGCGCAGACCCGGCGTCCCCGGCTCGTGGGGCCCGGGGCGGCTGGGCTGGTCAGCAGCTCTGGGGCATGACCTCAGGCCTGTCGGCTTTCCCAAGTGCCACTACGGGGAGAGGCAGAGAGAGAGGTGGAGGAGGGAAGCAGGGAGAAGCCAGGGCAGGGGGGACAGGCGGTGAAGAGGGAGAAGGGGGCAGCCAGGGGACCAGAGACCCCAGGCAAGGAGAGGCCAGCGTGGGGAGGACAGAGGACAGAGGGAGAGCATGCCGGGAGGACACAGAGCCAGGGCCAGAGCTGGATAGGCCAGAGCTGGGGAGACAGGACCAGAGCAGGACAGGGGTCCCCGTGCACCCCTCCCTGGGGCAGCCACCCTGGGCCCAGCCCAGAGGCTGTGAGGTCCCAGGTCAGCCCTGGGGTCCAGATGGGCATTGGAAGAGGTCGTGCCACCGGAGGATTGGGGGCCTCACTTTGGGAACCGCACCTGACAACCTCCCCCCGTCCCGAGAAGCCCAGGGCGCCCTCCCACAGGGGACACCAGGGGACAAGGGCTCTGGCAGCAGCCCTCTGGGGCTGCTCCCGGTGACATCCTCCCTGGGCCTCCAGGAGGCCCAGACCCGCCGTGCCTCGGTGGCAGGTGCAGTGTGTTATCTGCAGGACGCAGGCTGCACAGCGCCGGGCCCTCCCGGAGCTGGCAAGTGACTGTGGTGCCACCCAGGGTGGGGCCTGCGGTCTCGGCTGAGGGCGGGCGGCCACACCCATGGGAGCAGCAAGGAGGCCCCTGCCAGCGCCCCTGAGGCCACCCTGCGGTCACCTACTTGGTCCAGGGCTGGCACTCCTCCAGGCTCCCGCTGGCAGAGAAGGTCCCTGGGGGGCAGTCCTGGCACACCGTGTCCTGCCTCTCGGTGCCTGAGAAATGGAGGGGCGGTCAGGGGCGGCCTCGGGCACCAGGCTGGGAGGGGGGCTGGGGTCAGGCGGGGGCACTGGGCCAGGGGACTCTGGGGTGGGCACAGCCACCTGCCGGCTCACCTCTCTCCTGTACCCTCTGGCCCGGGCGGCACAAGGTGTGGGACCGGCATGCGGCGCAGTGGTCACCGTCCTCGCAGAAGTGGCCTTGGCTGCAGCCACATAGCGTATTCTCCGTCCTGGAGCAGTTCTGCCTGGTCACCAGGCCCATGGCTGGGGCCAAGAGACGGGCCTGAGAGCAGCGTCCAGGATGCCGTGGGCAGGGCCAGGCCCCGTCTTGGGAGGGGGCTGGGGGCTCCTGCCTGGGGTCTGGGTGGGGACTGGGCCTCAGTCCGGCCTTGAGGCCTGGCTGGTCCGAGTGTCTGTGCCCAGACTCTGCCCCCAGGGACCCTGCACCCCCGGCTCAACAAACACGGTGCCCAGAGGTGCCAGACCGGGGGCTGAGTCCCAAAGGGCTCCAAGGCACAGCAGCAGCAGGTGGGACAAGGGCCTGGGGGGTCCTGGAGGGGACAGGGAGCTGGGCCTCCCGGGGAAGCTGGCCTTCTGCCCAAACTGGCCCAGAAGGCCACTGAGAACTGCAGTGTCAGCTTCGGGGCACAGGGGGGACAGGTCCCAGCCCCTGGTGCGCCTGCCCCTGGACACCCACCCTCAGCCAGGCACCCTCTACGGGAGACAGGCTGTTCAGATGGCGGAGGCGGCCGTAGCAAGAGCCTGCGCCTGGCCCGGGCCCCGCGGGAGGCACAGCCTCACCTGCCGTCTGTGCCCCACGCCCTGAGCCCAGTGAGACAGGCGCTTTCTCAAGGCTGGGGGAGCAGGAGCTGTGGGTGCAGGTTGAGGTGTGGGCCCCCATCCCAACCTGCATCAGCCCCCAAAGCACGCCGGCCTCCTTCTTGTCTCTGGCCTTCCTCCTCAGCCCACCTGCCCCCAGGCGCTGGCCCCAGGTGTGCCGTCAGCCCTGGGCCTGCCTGGCCCTCCACGGGGCACTTCCTGCAGCTGAGCCCCGGCCTGGGGTTCTGGGCCTGCCTTCTGTCTCACCTGGGTCCCCTCCCTCCCAGCCCCACACCTCCCCACTGTCCTGAGTCTGCAGCCACAGGAGGAGGAGGGGCAGAGGCCAGGGACGGGTGGCTGGGGCTGAGCCTGCCCGTCTGTAAGGCGGGCTGTCCCCTGCCCTGCCTTCTCGCGGGGAGAGGCTGACGCCGACCACACATCCGACTTGGTGCCTGGAGACCCGGCTCTCCGGGGACAGGGCTGGCAGCAGGGCCGATGGCCAGGTGCCGGACTTGGGAAGGCAAAGGTGACAAATGACAGAAGGCGTCCCCGGCAGGGAGCCCCATGGAGATGGGCTGGGGGCGGTGCTGGGGAGGGGGGTGGCCCTCGTACCTGGGTCGCACACGCGGCAGGGCAGACACTCGCTCAGGCCGTTGTGGTGGGCGGTGTAGGTCCTCGGGGGGCAGGGCACACACACCGTGCCCGTCAGCTCCCCGCAGGCCTGCCTCACGTGGTAGCCTGCAGCCCAGACCCACTGTCTGTCAGCACTGCGGACGCCGCGCAGGAGCCCCCCCTGCCCTCCTGCCCCAGCAGGTCGACCCCCAGCCTCAGGGACTCAAGGGGCACCTGGGCTGTGCCCCATGGGGCACGTCTGTGAGTCCCCAGCTGCCTTCCACAAGTGTGCCTGCTTTGGGCGAGTTGGAAAGTTCTAGAAGGATGTGGGGCCCCTGGCACCCCCAGGCCTCAGCCTCTGGTTGTGACAGGCCCACCCCGTGTCACATCCCTGCTGTCCGTGCCCCTGGGTCCAGCGCTTCATGCCACCCATGGCTGTGGGGACAGAGAACAGAGGGGGCTCCAGTACCAGGGCAGGGAGGGGACGAGAGTGTCTGCCCTTGGCCCCCAGCGCCGGCCCCTCCGAAGGGGTCCCGTGGAGCCGGCCCCTGCCAGGGCTGCGCTTACCGGGGCTGCACTTGGGGCAGCACTCGGTGCCCACTGGGTACTCCTCCTCTTTGCAGGACGGCAGGGCTGGGGCGCAGCGGGGGGACCCCAGGAAGAGGAGGTACAGCACCTGAGGGGCCAGCACAGGTGTTGGCGGGAGGAGCTGCCCCGGCTGACCCTACAGCCCTGCCCGGGCCTGGCCCCGAGGCGTCAGTCTCCCCTCTGTGCCGTGGGGCAGACTCAGGGGCTCACAGCTCGGGCAGGGGGGACAGGTTTGCCGGGGCTCAGTGGGGAGCGTGGCCCTGCTGGGACCTGGTTCCGGGAAGGCTGCCTGGCAGCGTGGGGCTCCCTGGGGTGAGCGCCTGGGCAGGCAGGAGCCCAGCCTGGCTAGAGGTGTCCCCGCCAGGCTGGACCTTGGACCCAAACACTGAGCTTATCACTGGCTCAGGCCTTCAAGCAGAGAGGCTCCAGGGACCTTTGGAGACACTGGCTCCGGGTTCCCCTAGCGCCACCTGGCCAGGAAGCACCCTCACCCTGCCGTGGGGGGCACCAGCTGCCTGGATGGTGGGGAGGGGAGGGCTAGCGAGGGCGGAGGGGCCCCCAAGGAGGTCTGCTGGGTGGGGCTGTGGCTCTCCCTCCGGACCTCCAGCCCCTTGGTGAGGACAGGACAGTGCAGGGGTAGGGGAGACTGGGTCGGCTAGGGAGCTGGGAATCGGGGCCAGGGCAGGCGCTGGGGAGGGGAGGGCGCTGGGAGTGCGGGGGCGCGGAGGGGCAGGGTCTGCAGGAAGCCAGGCGACAGCCAGAGGCAGGGGCTCACCAGCGGAAAGGCGTGTGCTTTGGGCGCTGGTCTCCTGGAGGGGGCTCCCCGGCCCCAAGGAGGAGGTTCCATGTTCCCCATCAGGACGTCTCCGGCCCTGGCGGCCGGCCCGGGACCCCCGCCAGCCCGCTGGACAAACTGCCGCAGGGGTCCTGACGCCGCCGCCGAGGAAGCCTTCCGCTGAAAGAGAAAAGGAAAGAGAAACTTCTGCAGCGGCAGCCCCGCCTGCAGTAGCGAGCGGTAGGCGGCAGTGGCAAGCAGCAGGCGGGGAGGGGGGGGGGACGGGAGCTGGGGGAGAGGAGGGGGCCGATGCCAGGAGGGGCCCCAGCAGGGAGACCCTCTCTCCCGCACCATCCACAGCCCCTCTCTGGGTTTTCTACAGAAGTGAGGCCCCCCGCAAAGGGCACCTGCCTCTGCCCGGCTCGCTCTGCAGGCGCAGAGGCCGAGGGTGCCGTAGGCTCGGAAAGCAGCAGGGCCGACCCAGGCCCCAGCCCAGCCTGGTCCCCAGCGGGCTTCCCCCCTCCCACCTCGGCCCTCCCCTCAGAGCGGTGGGTGGCCACCTGGGGGCGTGGGGACCAGACCACACCCTGCAGACAGGCAGACAGGCACGGGGCACGCATGGGGGGAGCCCGACAGCCCCTGGAGGCCCAGGGGGAGGAGTCGGGTGGGTCTCTCTCCCCAGTCACATGCTATGAGGCTGGAGGGCCCTCTGGCCTCCTTCCCCGCTCCACGCTGGGCTGCCTGGCCAGACACCGCCCCCACTCGCTTGTCCGGCATCCTGGGCCCTCGCCACATCCAGGAGCCACCTCTCCAGTGGGCCCACCTGCTGGATGCCCTGCCCAGGCCTGACCTGGAGCCCCTCCTGGTCCTGACTGTGAACCCCAGTCCTTCTCCAGGGTCCGGCCCCAGCGAGACTCAGTGGCCTCTGCTGGACGTGGCGGTGGGAACCCACCTGGCCTGGTCTGCAGGAGAAGAGCAGCAAGGCCAGGGGACAGTGATGCCCACTGGGAAGTCCCCAGACCCTTGGGCTCAGCCAGGGCTGCCCCACGTCCCTGGCTGGACCATCCCCTGGCAGGGGTCACCGTGGGCGGCACCGGCTACAGCCACCAGTGTGGCCATGGTCACTGCCTAATTGGACTCCCAGGGTGCCCTGGGGAAGGGATGAGGAAGGGGTGACGTTACTCAGGTTGGGGTGGATGGTGCTGCCCTGTTGGGCCAAAGTGTCCCCTTCTCCAGAGGCAGGTCCCCTGCTGGCCACCGCCCCCGGGAAGAAGATGCGCCTAGTGCCCAGGACACAAGGCTCCAAGCGGCACCAGGGTCCCCACATCCCTGCCCACCCCGACACGCCCCTGCCCCGAGTGCCCCTCATGAGTGTCCCCCACCCGCAGAGCCACATGGGGGTTTCCGAGGAAGAGGAAGGGGCGCCCCCTGCACCCTCCCCCCGCTCGCTGGGCCCTGGGGAGCACTGCAGAAACCCCGCGGCTCGCAGGGGCCTCGCCGGGCAGGGCTCCGGTGCCGGGACTGCCCGCCCCACGCGCCGCCTCCCAGCCCGAGGGCGCTCTTCGGGGGCAGGGGATGACAATGGGGGGCGGCCCCTAGACCTGGTGCGGCCCACTACTCACCCACGCCTGGCCCCCAGCCCACCACGCCCCGCAGAAACACCCTCAGGGTCATCTCGCCCTCCCCACCCTGGCGAGTGGGGAAACTGAGGCCTGGCCAGGCCCAGATTTAGCCACAGGGATCAGGGAGCCTCAGCCCCTCCCCCATCGCATCCCACCCCCAGGTTTCTGGGGAGCCCACCCAGACTCCAGCCCCCGTCACCCGGCTGTGTGCCCCCCGCCGTGGCAGCCCCACACCTGCCTCCCTGGTGGGAGAGTCTCCAGGGGTCTGTCTGGAATCCCCTGATGGCGTCTCCCCTTCCCCTCCCGGGCGGGGTCTGCACCGAGGGTGTGATGGGCCGTGGGGGCCCAGTGCTGGGGCCAGATCTGGAGGGGTGGGGCTGGGGTCCCGAGGCCCACCTGGGGGCTCCCTCTCCACTCCTCTGTCTGTGTCCAAGGCTGGCCTCAGCTGCCCTCCCTGCCACCCCCCCTGGGCCGAGGGCTCAGAGGCGAAGGCCTGGTCCTTGTACTGCCGTGGGCTAAGGGCTCTCGTAGTGGATGGCACATGCCACCCGGGGCTGTGGAGGATGAATAGGAGCCCGTTGGGGGACGAGGTCGGAAGGGCATTCTCTGAGAAAGCGTGTGCATGGAGTGGTTGCAGGCACTTGTGGTCCCCTCCCGGTGAGGATGAAGGGGACAGGACGCGGATCTGCCTGTGTCCCCCGTCACCGAGGGAGATGGGGGCACCAGGTGTGTCCTACGCTGCAAGACGGTGCAGTCCAGGTTGTGGGGAGGGTGCAGCTGGAAGCTGGCCGGGGACGCTCCGGGAGTCACCCAGGTGGGTGCCAGTGAGACTCGAGGGCAGGGCAAGGAGGGTTCTGGAGAACCAGTCCAGGAAGCACAGGTGGGATCTGCAGGACTCGGGCCTGCTCTCCAGGTCGGGCGGGGACGGCTGGGGACAGAAGAGAAGGACCGGGGGGACAGGGCGGGCTGGATGCTGAGAGGAGGGTCCGGGTCTGCCCAGGCAGCCTGGGACTTCCCAGAGGGTCGGGGCCTGCCTGGGGGCAGCACGTGGCTGAGAGCCAGGCCTCCGCCCTGGCCGCCCGTCCCCTCCGGGCCCCTCACACTCTGAGCGCCCTGTGGCCCGGCTCTCCCTCCCTCCTCATCCTCTGGCGCCCTCCGGCCCTGCCCCATGCCCTGCCCCACCACAGGCTGCCCACGCGACCCCCGCGCCAGCCACGGCCCCTCTCTGTCCCAGCCTCGCATGCAGCCTCCCCGCCTCTCCCAGCCTCCCTGGCACCCCAGAGCTCACGCTTGCCGTCCTGGCCCTGCAGTGACCTGACCCTCGACCCCCAGAGGCCCCAGGCTGGGGACCCCCTACCCTCCTAAACAGGCAGCTCCCCCTTCACCCTCACCGGAGCCCAGGTCTGAGCACTCCCGACCCTCAGCACCACCAGGATGCACCTTCCCTGGTGCCGTGAGGAAACCGAGGCACCCAGCCTGGGCAAGGCTGGGGCTGCGACCGCAGTAGGAGCAAAGGGGGCTTGGCCCTAAGAGTGGGGGTGGGGCTGGGCCCCCCAGGGCAGCCCCAAAGGTTCTGCAAACCACAGCCTGGCAGGCCCCTATGGTCCCGGTTCAATGGTGAACGGACCCCGGCCCTGGGAAAGGGACTGGCCCCGGGAGCAGCCACACGTCGCTGCAGCTCAGAAGCCTCTGGGAGCTTCGGCGTCCCTGGGCTCACGGCTGGGAACCACCTGCCCAGAGCGGTGACGACCATCAGCGTGGACATCTCAGCATGCAGGGCAGAGACACGGCGGAGTGGTCAAGAGGGAGGCAGGGCGGGGAGTGTGAAGAAGGCAGCGGGAGAGGGTGGCAGGGAGGAGCACCAGGGGACGGAGGAAATGTGAACGCAGGGACACTCCGTGCCAGGGACCGTGCACAGGGCTGGCCTTTCCAGAGGCCACCGCAGGGCGAGCGCCACACGCTGGGAATCGTCACCCGTTGGGTGCAGGCGCATGCGGTCCTCCCCGGTGAGGACACGCGTGTGTGGAGTGCTCCCGGCAGCCTGGACAGCACAGAGAGCTGGGAAACAACCTAAGTGTCCCTCAGACAGGAACTGGCCACTTCTGCTTCCAGCGTCGCAGAGCAGCACCGCCGGACTTACCCAGGCCGGAAACTCCGGACGCGAGAAGCACAGGGGCAGCGTTCCCAGGACCGAGCCGCAGGGAACCGGGGTCCCCGGAGAAGGGACCCTGGAAATCCACGCCATCCCAGCGGTGTCCTGTGGGCACAGTCAGGGCAGCAGGGCAGGGTCAGGGGTCCCGGCAGACCACGGGGCGGCCGGGTCGGGGCGGGAGGCTGGGGCTCCGGAGAGGTTGGGCGGGGGAGGCTGCAGCCGGGTGCGGAGGCCGCTGGGACGCGGTGAAGTGGGTGTTCCGGGGCCCCAGGCCGGGAGACGCCTGGCTCTGACGGCAGCATGCGGACGCCCTGCGGGAGCCAGGCAGCAGTGGACACTCGGGAAGGCCAGTCCTCAGAGGGGCCGCCCTGGCCCTGCTTGGCCGGGCTGCGGGGCCGCCACGGGAGGACGGAGGGAGCAGTGGTTAGCTCCTCGCCCAACCAGAGGACGGCGCCTCCCAAGGGAGACCCGAACCAAACCGCAGGTACGCAGGGCAGGCCGACAGGACGTCCAGCTCTGAGTCAGAGTCGCTGACTCGTGGAGAGCAGGATGGTGCAGGGCAGAGGCCCTTCGGGAGGAGGACACCCAACAGTGCCAGCCGATGGGACGATCAGCCGTGGGCCCGAACAGTGAGGAAATCACCCTTGACATACAGTAGAAAGATGTTGAGAAAAACGGAAGGTGTGAAAAGAACCTCATGGAACTTTCCGGAACGTGAAACGGGAAGTGCGCCGTGCGGTGCGAGTTCCTGGAGCTGTGGTGACAGCACAGTCCAGCCTGGGCCGCGGGAATGACCGGAAGGTTCCCACAGTGGGGGGGGGCGGGGGCGGAGTCTGGGGTCCAGGTGTGGCCCGACTCCCCAGAGGCCCCTCTCCTGGGCCTGCAGATGCCCCTTCTGAGCCTGACCCTGCCCTGCCTGGGGGTGTCCGTCCTGGTCCCCTCTTCTAGGACACTGGTCCCGTTGGACACAGCCCCCCATGACCCTATGACCTTAGGCTCTGCTGCCAAGGCCCCGTCTCAAAGCACAGTCCCACGGGGGGTCATGGCCCGGCCTGTGCCTTTGGGGGACACGACTCGGTCTGTTAAACCCTTTGAGGTGCTGGGACGTCTCCCCGCCAAGAGCTGGTGGTCGTACGTGCGCACCTGTTTCTGGAAACCCAGCGACTTGCAGGCTGACACCGTGCGCCTTGTCACACGTCACGAGGGCTCCACAGCACGGATGCTCTGCTACCTGGGAGCTGGTCACATGCCACCCAGCAGGCGCCCTCACCTGGGGCGGGCTGCACCACGGACACGGCAGGGCTGCAGCTAGGGCTGGGAGTCGGGGAGCCTGGCCCAGCCCCAGCACCCCCGGGGGCCCAGCCCTGTCCTGCTCAGCCCTCTGAAGACATTGGAGCCCACATGGCTCCTGCCTGGCTCCTGCCACAGCTGCCCGGTGCTGGCCCTTCCCAGCACACTCTAGGCAGGGGCCGTCCCCGCTGCCCGGCGTGGGCTCCAGCCACCCAGCCCCTCCCGGCCCCTGGGCCCGGCCTGCATTTCCTCAAGGTCTTGTGGCCCCTCCCCCATCACGGGTTTGCCCTTGTGTGTGTGTGCACATGTGTGCGTGTGTGCGTGCGAGTGCGTGTGCAATCTGCCCCTCTACTTGGCTGCATCCCGTGTGTGTCTGCTATGGCTACAGTGACAAAGTGTCCCAACTGGTGGCTCAGCCAATGCACGTGCATCGTCCCCACTGTCTGGGGACAGAGGTCGGGGCCTCAGGGTGCTTCCTGCCAGGGCCCCTTCCTGCTGCAGGCGCCGCCCCCAGGTGCTCAGGCGCCCTCCTGTGCTGGCAGTGCCCGAGAGCTGGCGTCTCTTCCCCTGTCGGTAGCACACGGGTCCCCTTGGAGGAGGTGCCACCCGGGCCCTCGCTCAGCCTTAATTGCGGGCTGAGGCCCCTCCCCAAAGACGGGTCCCTGGGGGTCAGGGCTCAGCATGTGAACTCTGAGGGTGCCATCCAGTCTGTGCTGTCCCAACCCCAGAGCAGGTTCCCTGAGGTCAAGGCCTTTGTCCCCACTCACTGCAGGTCCCCAGCACCTGCAGGGAGCAGGGAGCGGCGCCGCAGGTGCCTGCTGCACATCTTGAGGGAGACACGCAGCCCTGGCAGCTGAGGCCCGGCCTGGCCCCACCAGCCCCTGGGCCCCACCAGCCCCTGGGCCCCACCAGCCCCTGGGCCCCACCAGCCCCCGGGCCCCACCAGCCCCTGGGCCCCACCAGCCCCTGGGCCCCACCAGCCCCTCGGCCCCACCA
>VSMD01076065.1:0-47403 GCA_008750895.1 Mirza zaza
TGCCCTAGCGGGCTCTGGATCCTGCTGCGCGGAGAGGGGTTGCTGGGCTCGGACCCTCCCCCTCCTTAAACTGTCGCTGCCGTGTGCTCTGGAGAGCTCAGTGTTCCCTCTCTAGTCTCCTCTCCACACGGCTTTGTCCCGCGCTGCCACTTCTCACCAACTTCAGGTACCTCCCGGCCTGCGTGGGAGTGGAGCTCGGTGCGGGAGGGGGTGTTGCTCAGCTCCAGGTAGGGCTGGCGCCACTGCCAGCCGGCAGCGGCTTAAACCGCGCCTCGCTCCCTCCCTGTTGTGTGCCTCCGAATCCCCGATTTTTACGGAAGAATAATCGATTCACCTTTGCTTTAGGCTGTAAATGGTCTTATCCCTCCGTTTCCCGGTGGATGTCTGCAGGCTTGCGAAGCTGGTCCTGTGGAAGTGCGGATCGCTCGCTTGTGGCTATCTGCTTTCTTCACTTTTCGCTCTGGGAGCAGAGAGCCAGGAGGGCACCCCTAATCCGCCATGTTGGAACCCCCCCAAAAAAATTTTTTTTATTTCAGGAAATTATGGGGGTACAAACATTTTGGTTACATGTTAGAAATTTGCCACATCTCCACCATGATTTGAGACATGCCCTTCTCCCCTACAATGCTCACCGTGTCCATTAGTTGTGAGTTTACCCACCACCAACCCTCCTACCCCCAAAGAATATTACTACTGTGTGAGCACTTTAGTGTTAGTCAGTGCCAGTTTGATGGCAAGTGCATGTGGTGCCTGTTCTTCCATTCTTGTGATACCTCCCTTTGGAGCACAGGCTCAAGCTCTATCCAAGAAAATATGAGATGCTAGATCACCATCATTTCTTATAATTGAGTAGTATTCCATTGTATACATATTTCATATTTTATTAATCCACTCACAGATTGATGGGCACTTGGACTGTTTCCACATCCTTGCTATAGTGAATTGTGCTGCCACAAACATTCGAGTGCATATGTCTTTATTATAGAATGACTTTTGTTCCTTTGGGTAGATGCCTAATAGTAGTATTGCTGGATCAAATGTTAGTTCTGCTTGTAGCTCTTTGAGGTATCTCCAAATTCTTTTCATGGAAGTTGCACTAATTTGCAGTTCCACCAGCAGTGTAAGAGTATTCCTATCTCTCCACATCCTCGCCAGCATTTGTTGCTTTGGGATTTTTTGATAGTGCCCAATCTTACTGGAGTTAGGTGATATCTTATTGTGGTTTTGATTTGCATTTCCCTAATGATTAGAGACATTGAGCATTTTTTTTATATGTTTGCTGGCCATTATTCTGTCTTATTTATAGGAACTAACTACCTTAACTCCCTTTGTCTTCTGGATCCCCACCAAAATATCCATAGAAAGAATTTCAAGCATCAGCAATAGGTAAATGACTAGATATTTGGCATTGTATAACAATGATCATGAGATTATCCTATATCCACATATTGCTTTTGCTTTGCAAAATACTTTCTCATCCATTATTTGATCTGAATTCCCAGGGAGGAATGATGAAATGAGGGTGAAGGAGAAATCCTATTTTACCATATATTTTAATATAATGCAATTTTATGGAATTCCTTTTTTGACACTTTGTTACATAGATCCTTTCATTCGAGTCTCCCTAATATATAGTTTTTTTATCTCCATAAAAAGGACTTTCCATAAGATCATTATCAATATAGCTGCTATTTATGAAGTGTTCACTAAATTCAGGAATTATACTAAGCAACTCACATGCCTATATCTTACTCATTCTTCACAAAAACTTTGTGAGGTAGGATATTATTATGACTTTAACATTTTACAGTTAAAATAATTGAAGTTCAGAAAGGTTAACTAATTTGTCCATGGCCACATAACTAGCAAATAACAAAGCAAAATTCAAACACAGAGCTTTCAGATGACTCTTGATTGTTCTGCTATGCCAAGCTGCCTCCTTCCTGGCTCAGTGCTGTTATTGTAACACTGTAACACTGTTTAGTAATTATTCAGTAATATAAAAATACTTTCTTTCTGTTACCAAGTTAGAATCACAGATTTCAGCCCAGCAACTTAAGCTCTGTGGAAAAAATAGACACACACACACATATATTCTTAAAGCAGAAGTGACGAAGATGCTGTGTCCACTTTTTTTTCACAAAAGAATAAAAGATAAGCAGAAAACTCACCATAACTGGGAGCTAAAAATTGGCTAATACAGTGTTGGAAGTTAGGAAAAGGGTGATTATGTGCTTTAATAGAAAACAGTATAGAATAGAGAGGTGAATTACTTACATTTCAGAAAAACACCTAAGAAACAAACAAACAAAAAATCAAACTTTGGATTAGATTTGTCTTTTAAAATGTTTTAAAACAAGGTATTTCTTTGTTATAGTCCTAAAATAAAGACAGAGTGATTAATTTCTATCTTGTTTCAAAACAAGATAAGCATCACCAACCCAACACAGAATAGCTCTACTATGACTCTGCTGGTATCATATTGTAAGATCAACAACATATTGCAGGTTAAAATGCTGTGGGGTATGGGAGATTAAGGTACTGTTTTACATTTTCCGAAAACCTCATATAAATCAGAGTTTAACTTGAGCAGCTATAATTTTTATCACACATGTGCTGAGGAAGTGAGAAGACAGATCTTTTCCCTCCAGGCATCACAGATGAAATTTCAACTAGTAGGTGAAACTTGTATTTAAGATCTTCCCAGGCTAAATACATACAGGTAAATGTCACTTTCAAGACAAGAAAAATCTAAAATCTTATTCCCAGGTCCTTTAAAACTATATACTGTTAAAATCATACCAAACCTTTACCTTAGGAAACCATCTGATTTTGTTTTGAGAGAAAAAATCATTGGGAGGCATACTATAGGGACTCCATGAAATCTAAAACAATGATTCTTAAAGAAGCCTATGGAAACTAATAAGTTAAGCAGATCCAGGCAAAAGTAAAATATTTCTAATTTCTAAAAACAGGAGATTATGTATGTCTTTTGGGAAGTTCAAACCAATTCATTCATATGCTCAAAATCTTCCAATGGGTTCCCACTTTTCTCAGAATAAAATCTTTCCAATAACCTCTAAAGCTATACATTATCTGCACACCTGTTACCTCTTTGACCTCATTTTCTACTTCTTTTCCCTTTGTTCACTCAGCTGTAGCCAAACAGGCCTACCCCATTATTTCTAGAATGTACTAGCTATATTCTCACTTTAGGATTTCTTTGCTCTGGCTAATCCCTCCTCCCCGAATGATCTTCCCCCAGATAATCTCATGGATAATTCCTTTGTATTCATCAAGTTTTTGCTCAAGTGTCAACTTGTCATTGAGGCCTATCCTGACCACCCCAATAAAATCACAGTCTGCAACAATGAGCACTAATCCCCTTCAATCAGATGTATTTTCCCATAGTAGTCATCACATATATTATATACTTTATTTAAGCTTAATAATTACTTGTTGTTTGTCTCCTCCACTAGAATATAGTGGTCTATAAGGGAAGGTCTATAAGGGAAGAAATTTTTGTTTTATTTGTTAATATATAACACTTGGCACATAATAGATACTCAATAAATATTGGTATAATAAATTAATGAATTAACAATATTATCCTCACTAAGAACTGAGGTTTGGTGAATCACCTAGAAAAGAATAATTCTTATAAATCATACTATGAAAAATGGAATTAGACAATGATGATGGACAGTTGAATAACAACTTGGGGGTCTTGGGATAACATTCCTTAATAGGGCAAAAATAGGAAATATTTCCTGCTTTTGGACCCTCTGACAATCTGAATGAACTTAGTATTATATCTTAAGCCCTGCCTATTGAATAATTATCCCCAACCTCAACCCCAGAAACTCTCCATCACCTTGAGAATTGGTAATATGGCAAATCCAAGCTACCAAATAAGGGTCTAAATAGATTAGGGGACAACCAATTAGAACAATATAAATCCTTTTCTAAAAATCTCTGCATTCCTGATATAGCCAGCTATTTCTTTTCCCCTTTTAATAAGAGAAAGGTTTTGGAGAATTCCATACTCCAAGAGATAACTTCTGTTATAGAAATGGAAATAGACAAAATCAGGCATGATCACATTAGAAGTAGGCTTCTGGAGAAATGTTAAAAGCTATGGAGCATCAATTCAGGATTATATGATACATAGAGACCCATACTGTCCTGGGAACATTTCAGAGCAAGCGTTTTTCTTTTTCTTGTTTTTTTTTTCTTTTTAAAATCAACTTCGAAGAGATAAGAGATCAAGAAGAACCAGAGGGGAAGCAATAGGAATTAATACAAGTAAAATTTTAGAACAGTGTCTAATACATAAGTGGCACTAAGTAAATGTTTGCTAATATTTCTAGTCACATAGGAACAGAGAGTACAGACATCATATTCTTGTTTTTAAATGTAAAACCTATAGTCCTAGTCATGAATTCTTTGCCTAGACCAATATCCAGGAATTTTCTCTAGATTTCCTTCTAGCATTTTTCAGTTCTTGTTTAATTCTTTAATCCATTTTAGTTGATCTTTGTATATAGTGAGAGATAGAAGTCCAGTTTCACTCTTCTGCATGTAGCTATCCAATTTTCCAATCACTATTTATTGAAGAGGGTGTCCTTTTGCCAATATAGGTTCTTGTCAGCTTTGTCGAAGATCAGTTGGCTATAAACACATGGCTTTATTTCTGGGTTCTCTATTCTATTCCACTGGTCTGGTTTTTAGTTTGTTTATTTGTTTTTACCAATACCATGCTGTTTTGATTACTATAGGCTTGATTTTATTATGAAGTCAGATAATGTGATGCCTCCAGTGTTGTTGTTTTTGCTGAGGACTACTTTGGCTATTTGGGCTCTTTTTTGGTTCCAGATGAATTTTAGGATTGTTTTTTTCTAATTCTTTGAAAACACTGTTGATATTTTGATGGGAATTGCATTGAATTTGTGGATTGCTTTGGGCAACATGGCCATTTTATTGATAATGATTATTCTGATACATGAGCATGGGATGTTTTTCTACTTCTTTGTGTTGTATTTAATTTCTTTCATCAGTGTTTCATAGTTTTCCTCATAGAGCTCTTTCACCTCTTTAGTTAAATTTATTCCTAGCATTTCTTTGGTAGTGATTGTAAATGGGATTATCTGCTTAATTCCTTTCTGAGACTACTAATGATATAAAAATACTACTATATAAAAATACTACTGATTTTTGTACATTGATTTTTGTATCCTGCAACTTTACTGAATTCATTTATCAAATCTAAGAGTTTTTTGGCAGCGACTTTAGGTTTTTCTTGATATAAGATCCAATCATTAGCAAAGAGGGATAATTTAACTTCCTCTTTTCCAATTCGAATGCCTTTTATTTGTTTCTCTTGCTTGATTGCTCTGGCGAGGACTTCCAGTACTATGTTGAATAGGAGTGGTAAAAGTGGATATCCTAATTGATATAATTGGATGTTTGGCCCCTCCAAATTTCATGTTGAAATTTAATACCCAGTGTTGGAGGTGGGGCTTAATGGGAGGCGTTTTGGTCACAGGAACAGAATACCTCACGAATGACTTGGTGATCTCCCTGTGGTGATGAGTGCGTACTCTATTAATTCATGCAAGAGCTGGTTGTTTAAAAGAGTCTGGCACCTCCCCCTTAACTTCTTGCTCCCTCTCACCATGTGACATGCCTGTTCCCCCTTTGCCTTCCACCTTAATTGGAAGCTCCAAAATTCCTCAGCAGCAGCAGATGCTGGCACAATGCTTCTTGTACAGCTTGCAGAAGCAAGAGCCAAACAAACCTTTTCTTCATAAATTATATAGCCTCAGGTATTTTTATAGCAATGCAAAATGCACTAGACACTAGTCTTTTTCCAGTTCTTAGAGAAAAGGCTTTCAACTTTTTCTTATTCAATATAATATTAGCTGTGGGATTTTTGTACATGGCCTTTATTATTTTGACATATATTCCTTCTAGATCTAGTTTGTTAAGAATATTTTATTATTAAAGGATGTTGAATTTTATCAAATACATCTGCATTTCTTGAGGTGATCATAAGTTTTTATCCTTCATGCTTTTGATGGGATGTATGGCATTTATTGGTTTGTATATGTTGAACCATCCTTACATCCCTGGTATAAATCTCACCTTATCATAGTTTATTATTTTTGATGTGCTGGTGGATTCTGTTTCCTTGTATTTTATTGAGTATTTTTTCATCTATGTTCATCAGGGTTATTACCTTGTAATTTTTATATTTTTAACTTATTTTTTTATTTTTATTTTATTTTTTATTTCAGCATATTACAGGAGTATAAATGTTTAAGTTATATATATTGCCTTTGCTCCACCCAAGTCAGAGCTACAAGCATGCCCATCCCCCCGATGGTGTACACCGCACCCATTAGGTGTGTATATATTGCAAAGATGTGGAAACAACCCAAGTGCCCATCAATCCATGAGTGGATAATTAAAATGTGGTATATGTATACCATAGAGTTCTACTCAACCACAAAAACAGTGGTGAGTTGAGTATGTGCACTTTCTACCCTAACAGGATATTTGGAAACTTTCTCTTGGCTTTATATCATATCCCAAAGGGGTCCTATTGAGTTGGCTTACATTTGCAATATAGAGGAAGAAGCCATTTGGTTTGGCAGGTGTGTCAGAGGGAGAAGGATGGGAGAATGGCAGTAGATGAGTAGGCAGAAGAATGGCTAGCAGGGGTCAGAAGATAACCCATGCCGGAATGCAATTATCTTTATGTTTATCTCACACCAATCTTGGGCTTTTCCTTTCAATGGCTTTGTTTGACCCTGTTTGCATCTTCCTTGAAGGTTTAAGTTCCGCCATATTCTGTCAACTGTTCCAGTTTCAGTGGAATCTTGTATTTTTGGTTAATTATAAGAAATTGTTCTCTAAAAAAAAAAAAAAGAAAGAAAGAAGAACAGTGGTGATCTAGCACCTCTTATATTATCCTGGATAGAGCTGGAGCCCATTCTACTAAGTATCACAAGAATGGAAAAACAAGCACCACATTTACTCACCATCAAATTGGTATTAACTGATCAACATTTAAGTGCACATATAGTTTTGTTTTTTGTTATGTCCTTGTCTGGTTTTGGTATCAGGGTGGGCCTCACAGAATAAGTTAGGGATAATTTCCTCCCCTTCTATTTTTGGGAATAGTTTCAGGTGGATTGGTATTAGTTCTTTGTACATTTGGTAGAATTTGGCTGTGAATCCATCTGGTCCTGAGTTTTTCTTTGTTTGGAAACTTCATTACTGATTCAGCCTCACTAAACATTATTGATCTATTCAAGTTTACTATCTCTTTCTCATTCAGTCTTGGTATGTTGTATGTTTCTAGGAATTTATCCATTTCTTCTAGGTTTTCCAGTTTGTCAGTGTACAGTTGTGCATAATAGCCTTTAGTGATCTTTTGTATTTCTGTGGTATCAGTTGTAATATCTCTTTTTTCATTCCTGATTCTGTTTGTGTCTTCCCTCTTTCCTTAGTTAGTCTAGCTAGTGCTTTCTCAATTTTTTTAATTTTTTTGAAAAGTCAACTTTTCATTTTATTGATTCTTTGTTATTTTTAGTCACTAATTCATTTAACTCTGCTCTGATCTTCATTATTTCTTTTCTTTTGATCTTCAGTTTGTTCTTTCTTTTCTAGTTCTTTGAGGTATACTGTTGAATTGGTTAGTTTGTAATCTTTCTACTTGTTTCACATTGGCATTTATTGTTAGAAATTCCTCTCTTTAGCATTGCTTTTGCTGTATCCCACAGGTTTGAGTATGTTGTGTTTCCATTTTTATGTATTGTAAGGAGTTTTTTAATTTCTACTTTAATTTCTTCATTGACCCAACAGTTATTCAGGAGCATGTTTAACTTCTATGTATTTGTACACATTCCAGAGTTCCCCTTGGCATTAATTTCTAGTTTTATTCCATTGTGATCTAAAAAGATACCTGATATCATTTCAATTTTTTAAAACTTGTTGAGACTTGTTTTGTGGCCTACATGTGGTATCTCTCCTAAAGAATGTTCCATGTACTGATGATAAGAGTGTATATTCTGCAGTTGTTGGGTAGAACGTTCTAAAAATATCTATTAGGTCCATTTGGTCTAAAATCCAGTTTAAATGATTCTTTATTGATTTTCTGTCCACATGATCTGTCTAATGCTGGGAGTGAGGTGTTGAATTCCTTCACTACTATTGTATTGCTGTCTGTTTCTCTCTTTAGATCTAGTAATATTTGCTTTATGAATCTGTGTGCTCCAGTGTGTAATGAGAGATTGTATGTGTGTGTATGTACATGTGTGTATTTATTATATCTCCTTGCTTGATTGATCCCTTTATCATTATATAATAATCTTATTTGTCTTTTTTTTACTGTTTATAATGTCTGTTTTATCTAAGTATAGCTACTCCTCTAAATTTCACTTTCATTTGCATGGAATTTCTTTTCCATTCCTTTACTTTTAATTGATATGTGTCTTATCAGTAAGATTATTTCTCGTAAGCAATATGTAGTTGGATCATGTTGTATTCGTCCTTTCAGCCATTCTGTATCTTTTAAGAGGAGAATTTAATCCCTTTATAATACATTCAAGCTTATTATTGGCATGTGAGTCTTCATTTTGTCATATTTTTAACTGTTTTCTGGTTGTTTTATATATTCTTTGTTCCTTTCTCTTTCTCCTGTAGTTTTTCACTATAGTTTGGTGTATTTCTGTAGTGGCACCATTTGAATCCTTTCTCTTCCTCCTTATATGACTGTTTACCAATGAGTTTTATACTTTCATGTGTATTCATGATGGCAAATGCCATCCTTTCACTTCCAGTTTTAGACTCCCTTAAGCATTTCTTGTAGCACTGGTTCAGTGGTAACTCATTATCTCAACATTTGTCTATGAATGACATTATTTCTCCTTCATTCATGAAAAATAATTTTACTGTATATACTATTCTTGGCTGTTTTTTCTGTCAGCTGTTGAATATATCATCTCATTCTCTTCTGGCCTGTGAGGTTTCTGCTGAGAAATTCACTGTAAATCTGATGGGGTTTCTTCACAGATGACTAGATGCTTTTATCTTGTTTTTAGGATTTGCTCTTTAACTTGGATTTTAGACAGTTTGATTATAATGTGTTGAGGAGAAGACTTTTTTCCACTATATCTCTTGAGGGATCATTGAACCTCCTGTATCTGAATGTCTAAATCACCTTCTAGATTCGGGAAGTCTTCATCTATTATCTTGTTAGATAGGTTTTCTAATCCTTTGTCTCTTTGCTCTTGGATATACTGATAATTCATAGATTTGGTAACTTTATGTTGTCCCAAATGTCATGAAGGCTTTGCTTTCTTTTTTTATTCTGTTTTTCCTTATTTTTTTCTGACCAGATTTTTTCAAAACACTTGTCTTAAAATTCTGGGATTCTTTCATCTGCCTGACCTAGTCTATTGTTGAAGCTTTCAAATATATTTTGTATTTCCTTCAATAAGTTCTTCACTTCTAGAATTTCTGTTTAGCTCTTTAGTAAAGTTCTCATTCATAGCCTGAATTTTTTTTCTGATTTCTTTGTACTGTTTTCAGAAGTCTCTAGTATCTCATTGAGCTTCTTTAAAATCAATATTTTGACTTTTTTTTCCACTGGCATTTTATAAATTTCTCTTTGATTGGGATATGTTTCTGGAGAATTATTGTGTGCCTTCGGAGGTGTCATATTTCCTTGATTTTTCCTGTTTCATGTGTCTTTATGTTGATTTCTGCACATCTGGTGCAATAATCACTTCTTCCTATTTTTGAATTCACTTTCATAGGGGAGAACCTTTCCCTGAAGATATTATCTATAATGTTGGTTGGATAGGGCACTTCAGCTTTAATTCTGGGTGTGTATAGTAGTGTAGTCTTTGTTTGATTTCTTTGACTATAAACACTATTAGTAATATATGTGATTGTCTTGGTGGGATAGGGTACAGTTATTAGTGAAAGCTCTGGTGAATTTGTGCTGGGGACTAGGATACCAGGTAGGCCAATCTTCAGACTCCAGTGGTGGTAGCAATGGGCTGAGTATGCCTATCTTTGTGCCTCCAGGCAGTGTATACTGGCATCTGTGTTGGTGATTACCAGAGTTTCAATTCTTCAGTCTCCAGTCTCTTATTTATTGCTCAGATACTGGTAGTAGCAATAATGGACCAGGTAGGTAGGCAGGTTCTTGGACTCCTAGCAGCCAGTGTGGCAGGAGAAATGGCAGTAGCAGTGGTGGGACAGTTCTCTGGATGCCAAGCACTGTGTCTTAATGTTGGCAATATCTGTAATGGTCTAGGTAAGCCAGTCTCCAGGCCTACAGGTAGCACTTGCAGATAGGTGCCAGCTGAGGAAGTAGCAGCCAGAAGTTCAGGCCAAACTTCAGGCCCCTAGGAGGAGTACTCAGGTGCCCAAAGTGGTGAATTGGGTGGACAATCCCAGGACCCTGGGTTATGTGCACTGTCGTGGGGGTGGGGAAAAGCTGGGCTGGGCAGGCTTCTGCTCAGGCCCCCCAGAGGTTAAAGTAAACACTAGCCATGGTGGGTGGGACTGACTCTCAGTCCCAAGGCAGACTGCTAGAGTGTAGGATGGTAGCAGCTACACTGAGGCCCTACCACTAGAGAGAGTGGGACCATCCTCAGTGGCCACAGCCTGGGCCATAGGTAAGGAATGCCTATCCTCTTCATGCCCTAGTTCCAGCAGGGCTTACTTCCCTACCCTGGCCACAGGAGCCTACACCCAGCTTATGACCAAGTCCCAGTGACAACTTGTTCCCCTGCTTACACCTTGCCTCAGATCCTAGCAGTGCTTGCTTCCTAACACCAGCTTCTGCCACCCAGGCCTTGCTCTGGTCCCAGCCCTAGTTGTAAGTCTTGGCTCACTCTACTATCCTGGCACCAACAGCCTAAGTTTCTTTAATGTCCCAGTTTTAGCACCTTTGGGTCTCAGGACAGCATGCAGTTTGCTAGAAGCTAAGTTTGAAAATGGCACCTTGCTGTATCTACTTAGGTCTCAGAGAGTGTATGGGACTCAGCACAAGCTCCCTTCCAGGAGCAGCTCTACCCCATGGTCTCCTGGAAGCTTCCTATATTAGCTTAAGGAGTTAGGAAGACTCAGGGGTTCTCCTGAAGCCAGGATTGCACAGTTTCACAGCAGAGATGTGGGCTGATAGAAGTCTCTATTTACTCCTTCTCTATATTGGGAAGTTACTCTAAACTCTCAGGTAATCCCAGCCAGCAAAGCTGCCTTTCCTCCTTCTCCTTCCTCACTTTTGGTGTCCCCTGTAATTTCTCTGTTGAATTCCAGTGCTGTCCCTTAGATAAAGTATTCAATGTGTGACTGCCTATGCACTATACTACTCTGATTATTCTAAGAGAAGGAGGCATTTATGAAATGCTTCCAGTCAGCCATCTTGAACCCATAAGTGTCTTTATCCAGCGATAAAATTAATTTCCCATTTAGTAGCAGCACAACAGTTTTATTTTCTTCAATGTTTGTATCATATCTTAGTGTATAGCACAAACCCTGTAACAGTATGTATCCACAAGATGCCAGTGGCACAACCTGTTGGCCAAAGTTTGATTTCTCCCAGACCAGTAAGTAGCTGGGACCATCTCACCATCTATGTCATGTTACCATGAGTAGGCTAGGCCTCCTTAAACTCTGTGGCCTGCCTTCTTCTTACCATCCCCTTCACTCCATGCTCCCTCGTCTTCATCTCTTCTCCACAGTTTCAATCCTGACCAATTGTATGTGTAGGTATGTACTGCTAGAGTGTACAGCTGAGGAAGTAGCAGCCAGAAGTTCAGGCCAAACTTCAGGCCCTTCAAAGTATTGACTGCAATTTAAAAATATCATTGATCTGCCCCTGCCTCCACATCAGCCCTTAGCTATGAACTTGAGACATGCCTCAACTTGCCTTACCCTTTGATAAATGTTAATTCCAACAATAGTATCCAAACTTTTTGATCCCATAATCTTATCTGGTAAAATCATTTGAGCATACAACTCTAATACCTTTACATTTATTTTTTAAATACATATGTAATACTATTAATGTCATAAATTACCAAAATGTTGAAAATTTTAAAGAATGTGATTAAAAGACATGGAAATGAGAGTTCCATTATTTTGTTTCTACCCTTGAATGAATTGTTTTATTCATGCCCCAAGATATATGCCCCTGCTATGAAAATCACAGCCTCAGACCACACTCTCCCATCAACTATCCATTTCCTTCCCCCACTGCACATGGAACAATGTTCTGAAATTTCAGAATGCCTTAGACTTGATTCAACTCAAACTATGACAATATTCATAGCATAACTCATTTATACAATATGAATAATCATGTCCTTCCATGCCCTATTTTATCTTTTGGAAAAACATGGATTTTCATATATAAAAATTGCATACAGTATGGTATAACTACATTTCTACTATTGTTCATAATAATGCTATGCTATTTGTTTATAATAAGTTTTCACTGGGACAAGTAAGTCCCAATATTATTCATTTATTTCAAACATTTCAAAAAAATATACCTCTGTACATTTTTGAGGGCTATCATGGCCTGTAGTGAGAAGAGATGTCTTCTCCCATTTCTGTGCAACTTGATTGGCTTCTTCTATCTTCTGCTCACAACTTTTTTGAGAATTAAGCAATGTCACCTCATAAAATTCTTGAATATCTGTAAAGAAAATGCAAGGAAACATCAAAATATCATGCACCACCTCATAAATAGCTTCTGGGTATATGTACACATATATGTGTATAAAAATTTTTTGCTGATTAAAAGAACTGCATAAATAGGGATCACAAAGTAAAACAACCAGAACAGAGAAAATCCTGAAAGTTACCTTTTTACCTGAATAAGAATGCTTTCAGTAACTTTATTCATAATTGCAAAAACTGGAAGCAACCAAGACATCCTTCAATAAGTGAATAGATAAATAAACTGCACTGAATCTGTATAATGGAATATTATTCAATCATAAGGAATAAGCTATCAAGCTATCAAAACATGGATGAATCTTAAGTGCATATTGCTAAGTGAAAGAAGCCAGAAAAGCCATACAGCCAGACTGTATGACTCCACTTAAATATCTGGAAAAAGTGAAACTAAAGAGAAAGTAAAAAGATTATTGGTTGCCAGAGATTCGGAGAGAAGGAAGGAGGAGTAAATAAGCAAAGCGCAGATTGATGAAAATATTCTCTAATGACATTATAGTGGTGAACACAACATGAAGTATTTGTCAAAACCCATAGAACTCAATATCATAAAGAGTAAACCTTATTGCATGCAAAATTTTAAAAAATCATTTAGGAAGTTAAGGGGTCCCAAGATGAAATTCAAACTGTTACAAAAGAATGTAACTGCATTAAAAATGTATGCAGTAACATCAATGCAGGTGGTAGGAAAAAAATGTGCTGACCTAAGTAATTTTGAAAATAAGCAGAGACTATAAAACCAAAAGCAAAGAAACAAAACAAAAGCAGTTTGTACATTTGTTTTCCATGTGGTACAGATTAACAATTCTGATACTGCTATACATGTGTACTGGAATTGAACAATTGAGTAAATGGATGGTGGATGATGGGAGACAGGATTCTCACTGTTGGAGTAGGAACAAGTGAGGGAAGGTTAGAATGATTCCTGTATCAGATTAGAGTTGAAGACTTCATTATAAACTTATGTTTAGCTTAATATAGAAACAGACAGATACATATAAGAATATTTACAGATATATATATATACAAGTTAGTTATATACACATATATTTCTTTGTTCTGTCTGTTAAGAGGGCCTAAAAGTGATGATACCATAGTAATAATAGTAACGAGTAATAATAATAATAGTAATAATGAGTAATAATAGTAATAGTAATAATGAGCACACTAGCACCCTGATTTTGAACAATATATAGCATTCTCCACCAAATGGTAAAAGGCAATACATAAACACTGTGGTATTAAATTAGGATTGGATGTATTTATATGAACTCAAAGTTTTTAAGAGATATAGGATGGATAGATAAAAATATGTGTAGAAATTAATATGTATGTGGACATTTCCTAGTTCTGTCACATAATTCCTGGATCTGTCTGCTAAGAAGGCCTAGAAGCAAGGATATCCCAGTAGCAACAAGTATACCTAGAACTTCTAATTTCTAATATCATTTTCCAATAAAACAAACCAGGCCTTCTTAGAGAAATGGTTGATTCTAGGACTGGGGCAGAAGACATAAAAAAATGATCCTAGAGCATCTTATGACATCAGTAAGTAAGGAAAATTTTACAAGTGATGGGTATGCTTACTATCTTATTGTGCTAACAGTATATACGTATGTCAAAACATATTAAATTATGCATTTCACATGTGTGCTTTATTATTGCCAGTTATAATTCAATTAAAAAGCCAAAAAGAAAATGCACAAATTGAAAGAAGATAATTCCATAGCATATAGACAAAGGAATAGAAGCCAGACATGAAAAGAACTACAAATCAAAAAGAAAAGACATACAAACAACAACAACAAAAAGATAAAAGGTATGAACAGGTATTTCATAGAAAAGGAAACATATATCAGAGATAAGCCGAGGGTAAGATTCTCAACCTCATTAATGATAATAAATGTAAATTAAAATCATAATCAAATACCACTGACACCAAAAATATTGCCAAAAATAATGAAGTCAGACAATACAACAACTAAAAAAGACACATCAATGGTAACTTTATTTATGAAAATTGCAAATTGCTCTAACCACCATAGAAAATAATTTGGTATTATCTGGTAAAACTGGACATTTGTTTTTCCTTTAATCCAGCGTTTCTACTGCTAAGTATACATACTTGATAAACTCTTGCATATAAGAACCAAGAAACAAACCCAAATGTTCATAGCAGCATAAATCACAATACTAAAAAATTAGAAACACTCCAGTGTCCATCAAAAGGAAAAAAGATAAATTGTAGTATGTTCTCCAAACGGAATTTATGGAGCTGTGAAAAATGAATGAACTATGGTGTCATGGATCTACAGTATCTTAGAAACATAATGGTGAGTGAAAAAACAAGTTTAAATATAAAAACATTTTTGTAAAGTTCAAAATTAAACTACACACTTTAAAACATACATATACACACATGTGACTAAACAATTAAATGAAGACAAAGAAGCATGTGAAAAGATATAGCTAGTTCAGTGGGCAGGGTAGGCAAAGAAGTGGCATAGGGAGGAACATATAGGAACATGCAAATTAATGGTAATGATCTAGTTCTAGATTTGAATGGCAATTTCAGAAATTCTAATTTTATTATTATTATCTGTATATTATATATAAATTACATTATTCTTTTATATATAAATATATTATATTTATACATATTTTAAAATAAAGAAAAATTTTAAGTGTTTTATAATATAAACTTGCATAGAAAATTAAAATGCTTATATTTTATGCACAGCTACTTATTCTGCCACTAGCAATAAAGTAGCTGTGAAGTCATGTTTGAAAAATGTAAAAAATATACAAAGAACAGAAGGTAAAAAGCAGGACAGACATAAATCCTTCTCAGATTTTTTTAAATATTCTAAGGCCTAGTAGGGTATTAATTGGGTTGACAAAATCAGAGGAATAGGGAATAAAAAGCTAAACTCCAGAAAACGAGATATGCTTATATTATCTGGTCTCAAGTATTAATTAAAAGGAAGAATTCTATAAACATTTCTTGCAGCTATGGTCTATTTAAAGTATAATGACTTATAATGAATAAAATAATTTTTGCAGGTGGTCAAAGTTCAAGATTCTTTTTCTTTGCACCATATTTAAGGACAAATAGTTTCTTATGCAGCATTTGCAAGTCAATCAAATTTCAAAACACTAGGTGCATACATTTTCCAGAAAAGGAAGCATATTTATCAGACTCATGTTATTTTTTATAATTTTATTTCAGAATATTACAGGGGCACAGCTATTTCAGTTACATGGGATTGCTTTTGTACTGCTTGAAACAATACATGGATTGCTTGTGTACTGCTTGAGACAAAGTTTTAAATGTGCTCTTCTCCCAGATAGCGTACACTCATTAAGTATGATTTTCACTCATCTTTCTCCTTCCCTCTCCCCTTCCCATTTGATTTCCTTTGAGTTTTACTTCTGATTGTGCACAGGAGTGCTGTTTGGTTAGTCGCAATTTAATAGTGAGTACATGTGGTGTTTGTTTTTCCATTCTTGGGATACTTCACTTAGGAGAATGGTCTCCAGTCCCATATAGATTTTTACAAAAGGTATTGATTGATTTTTTTATGGCTGAGTAATACTCCATGATACACATACACCAAATTTTATTAATCCACTCATGAATTAGTGGGCACGTGGGTTGATTCCACATCTTTGTGATTGTCAATTGTGTTGTTATAAACATTCCAGTGCAAGTGTCTTCTTGATAAAATAGACATTTTTTTTCCTTCAAGTAAATACCCAGGAGTGGGATTGCTGGATAAAATGCTAGGTCTACTTTAAGTTCTTTGAGAAATTTCCATACTATTATCCATAGTGGTTGTCCTACTTTACAGCCCCACCAACTGTGTATAAGTGTTCCATTCTCTCCACACCCACAACAACATTGCTTTGGGACTTTTGATAAAAACCATCCTCACCAGGGTTAGGTGATAATCTCCTTGTGGTTTTGATTTGCATTTTCCTGATAATTAATAACATTGAACATTTTTTCATATGTTTATTGGCTATTTGTCTATCTTCTTTTGAAAAGCTTCTGTTCCCAACTTTTGCCCAGTTTTTGATGGAGTTGATATTTTTGCAGATTTGCTTGATTTCTTTGTAGATTCTGGTTATTAGCCCTTTATTGGATGTAAAACATGAGAATATTTTCTACCATTCTGTAGATTGCCCTATTAACTCTGTTAATTGGTTCCTTTGCTATGCAGAAGCTTTATAAATTAATCATGTCCCATTTATTTATTTTTGTTGTTGCTGTGACTGCCTCTGAGGTCTTCATAAATTCTTTGCATAGGCCAATATGTAGAAGAATTTTTCCAACATTTACTTCTATAATTATTATGGTTTCATGTATTACATTTAAGCAGGTATACATTTTGAATTAATTTTAGTGAGTAGTGAGAGATATGAATCCTCATTCAATCTTCTACATGTGGCTATCCAATTTTCCCAGCACCATTTATTAAATAGGGATTCTTTCCAGTGTAGATTGTTGCCTGCTTTGTCAAAGATCAGATGGCAATATGTGGATGGTTTTATATCTGGGTTCTGTATTCTGCTCCATTGGTCTGTGTCTGTATTTTTGTGCCAGTATCATGCTATTTTGGTTATTCTAGCCTTGCAGTACAGCTTACAATGTGGTAAAGTGACACCTCCAGATTTGTTTCTTTTGCTTAAGGTTGCTTTGGCTATTCAGACTCTTTTCTGACTCCAAATGAAGCATGGAATTATATTTTCTAGATCTTCAAAAAGTGACATTGGTATTTTCATGAGAATTGCATTGAATCTGTAAATTGGACTGAGTAGTATGGACATTTTAACATGTTGCTTCTGTTGATCCATGAGCATAATATGTTTTTCTGTTTGTTTACATCCTCTGTGACTTCCTTCCTCAGTGATTCATAGTTCTTCTCATAGAGGTCTTTCACTTCATTGGTTAAATACATTCCTAGGTATTTTATTTTCTTTGTTGCTATTGTAAATGGCACTGAGTCTTCGATTGGATTTTCAGCTTAACTGTTGTTGGTGTATAGAAATGCTACTATTTGTGCACACTGATTTTGTAACTGAGACTTTGCTGAATTTATTTATCATACCCAAGACTCTCTTGGCAGAATCTTCTGGGTTTTCTAGATATCAGATTATGTCATCAGCACAGAGCAATAGTTTAACCTCTTCTTTCCACATTTGGATACCCTTGATTTCCTTCTCTTGCCCGATTGCTCTGGCAACAGCTTCCAGTACTATGTTGAATAAATGTGGTGACAGTAGGCAACCTTGTCTAGTAACCATTCTAAGTGAGAATGTTTTCAATTGTCCCCATTTAGTATGATGTTGGCTGTGGGTTTGTTATTTATGGCTTGCATAATTTTGAGATACATTCCATGTATGCCTATTTTGTTGAGAGTTCTTATCATAAAAGGGAGCTGAATTTTGTCCAATGCTTTTTCTTTATCTATTGAGATGATCAAATGGTCTTTGCTTTTGCTTCTGTTTATATGGTGAATCACTTTTATGTATTTATGTATATTGAACCATCCTTGCATCCCTGGGATGAAGCCAATGGGTTATAGTGGATTATTTTTTTTATGTGCAGCTGATTTGTTTTGCCAGGATTTTATTGAAAATTTTTACATCTATATTCATAAGGGATATTGGTCTATAGGTTTCTTTTTGTTGTATCCTTTCCTTGCTTTGGTATCAAGGTGACGCTGGCTTCATAAAAAGCATTGGGAAAGATTCCTTCCTTCTCAATGTCATGAAATAATTTCTGTGCTGTAGGTACTAATTTTTCTCTGTAGGTCTGGTAAAATTCAAATGTGAAATCACCTAGTCCAGGACTTTTTTCTGTTGGAAGATTTTTTATTGCTGCTTCAATTTCATCACTTGATATTGGTTGTCCAGGGGTTCTATTTCTTCCTAGGGAGGTTGTGCATTTCCAAGAATTTGTCCATTTCCTAAACATTTTCAAAGTTATCTGAATACAGAGGTTTATAGCATTCAGAGATGATACTTTGTATTTCTGTGGTATCAATTGTATATCTCCTTCTTCATTTCTGATTGAGCTTATTAGAGTCCTTCCTTTTCTGTTTCTGGCTAATCTAATGAGAGGTTTATCAATTTTGTTTATCTTTCAAAGAACAGACTTTTCATGTCATTTATCTTCTGTATAATTTTTTGTTAACTATTTTATTTAGTTCTTCTCTGACCTTAGATATTTCATTTCTTCTGCTGTTTTTGGGAATGGTTTCCTATTTCTTATCTAATTCATTGAGATGACTTATTAGATTGTTGATGTGTAATCTTTCTGTTTGATGTAAACACTTAAGGCTATGAATTTTTGTCTTAATACTACCTTTACTGAATCCCATGGATTTTTATAACTGTGTCACCTTTGTCATTTAGTTTAAGGAATCTTTTGATTTCCCTCTTAATTTCCTCCTTGACCCAATAATCATTCAGCAATAGGTTGTTTAATTTCCATGACTTTGTGTAGAGTTGAGTGTTTCTGTTGAAATTGATTTCTAATTTTATTCAACTGCAGTCTAAGAAGATACATGGCATAATTTCAATTTTTATAAATTTCTTTAGACATGTTTTGTGGCTAAGATTTGATCAGTCTTAGAGAATGTTTCATGCACTGATGAAAAGAACGTATATTCAGTAGTTGTGTGGTAGGATGTTCTATAAATATATGTTAGGCCCATTTGTTCTAGAGTCCCATATAAGTCCAGGGTTTCTTTATTTTCTGCTTTGAGTATCTTTCTTGTGCTGTCAGTGGGGTGTTGAAGTGCCCAGCTATCATGATGCTGCTGTTTATCACTTTGTTTAGATGTACTAGGGTTTGCTTTATGAGTCTGGGCTAACCTATGTTAGGTGCATAAATATTTAGGATTGTTATGTCTTCTTGTTGAATTATTCCCTTTACCAGTATATAATGACGATCTTTGTCTTTCTTTATTGTTATTGATTTGAAGTCTATGTTATCTTATATAAGAATGGCTACACCAGTTTCTTTTGGTTTTCATTAGCATGGTATATTTTTTTCCATCCCTTCACCTTGAGTCTGAATGAGTCCTTGTTGGTTATACATGTGTTTCCTGCAGACAGAAGATACTTGGCTTGTATTTTTTTTTTTTATCCATTGAACCAGACTATGTCTTTGAGTGGGGAATTCAAGCCATTCATGTTTAAAGAATGATAAGTGGGATGGATTTATGTTCATCATGTCGGGTAAAACCTTATTTCTTTCTTTTACCACTTGAGCCATTTATAGTATATGGGCTCTGAGCTTAGCTATCAGGTGATTTTACACCAGTGGGTGTCTATTGTACTGATCTGTGTATAATGCAGTTCTGAGTACTTCCTCCAGGGAAGGTCTTATCTTCACAAATTCTCTTAGTGCTTACTTATCTAAGAAAGTCTTTATTTCTCCCCATATGAGAAACTTAGGTTTGCAGGATATAAAATTCTATACTGGCCATTATTCTGTTTAAGGAGACTGAGGATGAGGCCCCAATCCCTTTTGGTTTGTAAGGTCTCAGTTGAGAAGTCTTCAGTTGGTCTGATGGGTTTTCCTTTGTAAATTACCTAATGTTTTTGCCTTATGGCTCATAGGATTTCCCCCTTCAGGTTAACTTTGGCCAGTGTGATGACTATGTGTCATGATGATTGTCTCTTTGCAATGAATCTCCCAGGTGTCCATTGTGTTTGCTGCACCTGAATATCTAAATTTCTAGCAAGACCAGGGAAACTTTCATCCATTATTCCCTCAAATCCTTGTGTATTTTCTTCTTCACTCTCGAGGATGCTTATGATTCTTATGTTAGGCCTCTTTGCATAATCCCATACTTCTTATAGGCTTTGTTCATTCCTCTTATGCCTCTGTTTTTATCTTTCACTGACTTGTTTAATTCAAATGTGATGTCTTCAAGGTCTGAGATTCTTTCTTCTGTCTCACCTAGCCTATTCTTAGAGATTTCTGCTGTGTTTTTATACCCTCAAATAAATTTTTCATTTCCAGAAATTCTGTTTGATTTTTTTTAATAATTTGATTTCTTTAGTGAATTTTTTATTCATTTCCTATATTATTTTTATGGGTTTTTTGTGTTAGGTTTCAATTTTCTCTTGTATTTTATCGGGCTTCCTTATAATCCATATTCAAAATTCTTTATCATTTAAATTTTTTTGTTTTCTTTGGTATCCATTGGTAAACAGTTGTTGTTTCCTTTTAGGGGTGTCCTTTATCTCTAATTTTTCACATATCTGGAGTTCTTTCATTAATTTCTTCTCATCTGGCCCCTTGATCATGTCCTGGGGGTACTAGTCTGGCTTGTGGGACTATCCCTGACCATGCCAGGGGAAAGAGTGCTGGTCCCAAGTTGCCTATGGGGAGCTCAAACAGGTTTGATAATCTTTTCAGTTTTTCTCTGTCCTGCTGTCTTCACCTCTTCTTAGCAATGTGAATTGTGTTGGGTCCCCCAGCTTTATCTCCAATATGGCAAGTGGTACTTGTGGGTATGAATAAGCCATATCCTGTTTGCTTGAGTTGGAAGTGCTATGATGAGCTATGCAATTTTTTTCCTGTCATTGGTTGATGTTTGTATGAAAGAGCCAGCTGCTAAGATGTTCTTTTGTGCCTGTGGTAGAATCTGGTCCCTCAGATGAAGTACTTGAGTACCCCAAGCTTTAGGAGCTTTAGCTCCCAGAACATTTCTTGATCTCCACCACCACTAAGGTGGGGAGCAAAGCAGTTTGTGGCTAGGTTGCAGGAGCCTGCAATGCTTTGCAAAATCTCAGTGGGGCTCAGAATTTCCTTTTCCAGCTACTAGGGGGAGCCACTGGTAGGAGCGTCAGGACAAGCTCTCTAAACCACAAGGGCTGTTCATTGGGGAGGGGCCTAAACACTTGTATGTTATAGCCCTAGGCTGGGATCTTTCTGCCCTTATCTAGTAGCACAGATTTTCTGTATAGAGGAATAGGTGCTCCCCTAAATGGTCATTCCTTGGGCCCACACACACCCTGCAAAATTGAGTCAGTAAATGCTGTAAAGGACATGCACATTGACTTTCCTCTCAGCAGATGGTGCTTGCCAAAAGGAACAAGTTGCAATGTTGTTTTTCTGTCCTGTGACTGGCTCTAGTCCCTCAGGAGAAACAATATAATGCCCCAGATAGTGTGTAGGGCCCTGGAACTTCCAGGTGAGTCCTTATTCTCTGCCACAGCAGAGGTGGGTGGGGGACTATGGCTGAGTGAGGATAGGTTGGGTGAGCTTGCCCTCAAGCTCTACAAAAGCTGGCAAATTAGCTGTTTTGGTAGCAGTCAACAGTCTGCTCCCAGTTACTGGGCAAAGCCACCAGGGAGGAGTTGAAGTGATCCCACTCACCCTGAAAGCTTGCTTTTACAGGCAGGGCCATCTGAGATTCACAATCTGGCATTCTGGAATGAGCCTCACTCCTCCCCCCCCTTCTCTGCTCCACACTCCCCTCCCCCTGGCACCTGCTGACAGTCAGGAGCTCAAGCCAGCCAAGCTCTCCCATGACTATGCTGCAGGTCAAGAGGTTCCCCACCCAGGATCCTGGCCTAAGCTAAGAATGTAGCTCTCCCATGGGAAAAAGGCTGCCCTGTGAGCACAATGCAGCTAGTACCCATATTGCACTTTCCCCCTAGATCTGCCCATGTAGGTTCCCTTGCCTCCTAAGACCAAGAAGATTAATCTCTGGCCATGCCAGGGAGAAGTGTGCTGGTCCCGAGTCACCCATGGGGTGCCTCAGCAGTTTCAATGTCCCACCACCCTGGAGCATGCCCTGCTATGATGGAACTGCCAGGCAAGCAGCACCAGGGAGCACCAGCAAGCAGGGAGCTCACAGTTTGGGCACTCCTCAGTCCACTACAGGACCCCAAGAGGAAAGGCCTGAGCCCCACTCTCTATGGAAGCCTCTGTGTGGTGGCTTAATGGTCTCACTTGGCAGCCCCAGGTGAGGAAGTGAAGGGGAGGAAAAGAGTCTGGATGGAGGAATACTAGCACTCTTGTCATCTCTGACCCTCTCTCTGTGAGGCACTCAGTCCAGAATGTCCATGTTCTGGAATCACACAGAACATCAAGGATCCACTGCACCCCTGTGGCTCCTGCAGTTTGGGTTGGAGTCGGGAAATGTCTGTGTGGGAATGAGCAAGATGAAACCTGAGGAGCTGAATCCTCCTGGGAATGACAAGGCACATAGTGGGCAGAGGATCAATATGGTACCTGCCATCTCAGCTTGGGTATATGGAGATGGGGGGTACTCCAGGAGGGCTGGGAGACTGGTGCCCTCTCCATGAGAAGCTCCCAGCTCACTGGCAGTGGCAGCCTCTGTGCTCATGTGGGCAGAAAGTCTCTCCAGCAGCTTGGGTACTCACCATCTGTCAGAAATATGAGGGAAGGAGAAACAAACTGCTCTACCAATCCTTCTCACTGGACTCCAAGCTTCTTGGAGGTTGATCTTTGACAATACCTTGTTCCTTCTTGTTCTGCTTCTCAACTTCTTCCCATGGAGTCTCCTGAAGGTTCCAGCACCCTTCCTTCAGACCCACATCTGATCTATGTTTGCTTGTTCATTTCTTTCTCTTTCATTAAAACTGCTTCTTACTGAGACACTCTGGCAATTGATGTCTCTGGTCAGCTGTCTTGCTGCTCTCTCTCCTTAACTAGTTATTGAGGTTGAGAAGTTCAAGGTTAAGGTGCCATGTCTAGTGAGAGCCCTCTTGCTGCTCGGGACTCTCTGCAGAGTCCTGAGGCAGTGCAGGGCATCACATGGCAAGGGGGCTGAGCGTCCATACTCATGTTATTGATTCATATCAACAAGCTATACTTTGAAACATAATGGATAGCAGCAACTTGATCACATTTAGAAAAACCCTATGGACAATATTTTTAATATTACATTTGTAAATCTTCATTACCTTATATCCCAAACATGATGAGGTACTCAAATCTATTTCACTCCTTTGCTTATTCTCTACACCTAAGCAACTACTAGAGAGGAAGAAAGTAATCACAATGAAGTCAAAGATGACTTAAATTTGAAGATAATTCTATGACCAATGTCAAATTTTATTTTTGATTAGCAAGCATTATTTTTTAAACACCCATGTCTTTGTAACTTTTCAAGCATTTCTCATTGGCATTCCCTTGTAGCACCACCACCACTACCATTTCCTTTCCATTTCCACTGCCAGAGTTTAGGCCCTCATCATCTCTTGCTAACACTTCTCCCTAAACCCAGATACCCCTTCACACACACAGAAATCTTCCTTCTCCTTCAATGCCTAGTTCTAGTACTATGCCTTTATAAAAGAATATTTGAAATTAGAGATCTAAATGTGAAACATCATCAACATAATAATTATTCTTACTAAAACTGAGTTCAGTTCAGTGGGAAGTAAGAATACCCAAGCATCTATCATCAAAAAAAAAAAAAAAAATTTGTGGATTTGTGTGGAGAGTTATAGGGGATGGGAGTAGGTGAGCAATGCTGTTGCTTTCTTCATTTTCCAACATATTGCTTGAATAGTTATTTCTCATTCTACCTTATATTAGAAGTAGTTGTTCACATACCTGTCTTCAACATTTCAATTCAATAATTAATTATAAATGCCAGGAAAGGCCCTTCAGAGTAAAGACAATGTCCTATCCAGCCATGTATTCATTAGTATCTAGCATCATCCTTAAACTTAGTAAGCACACAATGCTTGGTAATTTTCCTTTATTTGCATTTCCTCCTTTTTTAAGGTCCAAAAGAAGGAAAATCATTGATTAAAGTCAAATCCTTTCTCACTCAGAACTGCAGAAAACCTGCATATTATTTGGATTACATTTTTATATGACTTGACTACTTGAATTGATCACAGCAGCTAGCACAAATGTTGCACATTCCCCCTTCAAATAAAAAAGATTTGCCACCTCTGAGGATATTCAAAATTCCTTAAATTCTTGAAGACATATTCATTTTTACCTCACATCTTTAAAAGTCTATAAATTATTGTCAAATTTATGGATGAATATTTTCAAACTCTAATGTACACATAAATTACCTGAGGGTCGTGGGACCTGAATTTCTGCATTTCTAACTCACTCCTAGATGATGTCCACAGCTTTTGATCCACCAGAACACTGGACTTAAGAAATAGAACCTGAGGAATTAGACTTTCATACTCTCATTTCAAATAGCCCTTGTTGAATCATTGCAATTCTCTTCTTCAGAGGGAGGGGTAAGGGACAGTGGTGGAATAGGGTGAGGAATCCCAGTAAGAGAAACAAGTTGGCAGGAAAAAAATCTGGCCATTGATTGAAAAATAATAATAATAATAACCATTTAGTGGATATTATTAACTAAATTGATTCTGATTCAATTAGTTAGACACTCGTTTTAAAGAAAGTATATTTCAGTCCTCTGCCTTTAGCACACATTACAACAGAAAAAATAAACATCAAGGTGATGTCTGAGACAGTCCCTATTCAGTCCAAACTCTCCTTGTTTTAAGCTATACTCCTTACAAATGAGATTTGGTCTTTGTAGTGATGATTCTGGCAGTTATATCTCCAATTTGTCAAACAGCATATTAAGGCAAGGCAATCCATAATAAATAGGACTATCTTTTTAAGTACAACTCCTTAAAATACTCAAAATAGTTCATTTTCTTCCAAGCAGAGACCACCTGACATGACATACCTATTTCAATGATGCTGCTCTATCTTCCAAAGACCTTTAAGAGCGCCTCTTTGAGGTATACTATCAAGCATCTGAGGATATTTTGAATATCCTCAGAAATAGCGTATCTTTTCACTTGAAGGAAAATTTGATTTTTTTGAAATAACCAAAATTCATTGGGCAAACTGAATACAATGAGTGATGAAAAAATATATTTCTTTTTTCAACACTTAAATTATGACTCTTAAATCATGAGATTCTTTACTTGTATGACTCACAAATTGCTCTGCAATTATCTACTTAGCCACAGTAAAATAAAAAAGTAACCAGAAAGCAGAATATGTAACATATTTACATTCTTTCTTATCTACTATATCATAGACTAGAATTAAAGTAACTGGGGAAAGCCTTTTTGCACTTTCCCCTCCCCTCCAGGCTTCACATTGTCAGGCATAGCATTATGGGAACAACGATAGTCACTTCTATCCTCTGCCAAGCAGAAACCTCTATGTATATTGTTACTGTTGGTTCATTTGCTTTTTTGTGATTGGCATATATGGCTATAGCACAACAAAGCTGTTTAATCCCTAGAATTCAACTGAAATCATTGAATTCATTTCCAGCCTCAATAAAAAGATGGTAATCTTTGTAAAATGTGCTTTCTTTTCAGACATATGTTTTACACATCTTCTAGCACCCTTTGTTCTCTGTAGGGTTTCTCATACCACACACCTGATTATGAATTCAGCTGGACAGTATAACACAATTGTTCTTGCTATATTCAATGATGATATGAATAGCAGTCTTGGTGTTCCATTTGTCTTTTCTGAACACTTGGTTCTGTTTAAGGAACCAAATAAATGCTTATATCCAATTTCCTTATCCTGCATCCATATCCCACACTTTCACACTGCAAAGTAAAGTTATCATTTGTCTAGTCCATTTGAGTCTAAGACTACTAGACACCAAAGCACAGAGGTAGAATTTTCAAGAAAGGCTTTATCAGTGGTAAGTGTCCTATCTTAGGTTTACAGTAAGACAAGTTTCTTTAAGGTTATTTACCTGGGACTAGAGAATAAAGTTGAATGTAAGGAATGGGCTAAAGTTGAATATAGTTGAAAAGAAAATATAAGCTAAATTTCACATAGAATAGAGTGAAAGCAAGGTCACTAGTAGGTACAAACCAATTTCCAAATAAGGAAAGAAAAGGCAAAGCAGGATGAGTACAAACCCAGAGTCCAAGGACTAATGGAAGATGGAATTCAATAGATGTTGAAGAAGACCAGAGAATGAGGAAATACTTATATCCCAAAGGCTCAAGAAAATTTCAAGAATGTTCTGATATTATTGGAGTTCTTCTGTCCCTAGACAAAGTACAAACTTGAAGGAAAGAAAGAAGGAAGCAAAAGAAAGAGGGAGGAGTAGATTAAGAAGGAAATCTTGGGTTCAAAATACTTTACTAAAAGGAACGTGAGGGCTTTTTGAAGAAAAGACTCATTCCAGGATTACAGCAAGAAAATTATGAGTCTGGGACATCTCTTTGTACCAGATAGTAAAGAAGTGCTCAAAAATCATGGGATCATATCAAAAGTACATGTAAGTTTGAAGGGGCTCCTATTGACCAAATCTGGAACAATTTGAGCATTAAAAATAAACTAATAACAGTTATGGATAATAACCTATCTAATAAAATAAGAATCCATTAGTCCATACTGATAGAAATAAATGAGTGATTAAATGGGAGAAAAGGGGAAGCTCTTTATTAGAGTATAATTCCAACTAACAAATATATAAGAAATTCTCGAATTAGAAAATCATCAATAGATGCTGCTAGTGGTTAAAAAATTGACAAGGAACATGACATTATATAATCTCATATCTCTCCACAATTTGGAACAAACTGGCACTGTGAGCCTGCTGTTATCATATACCAAGAAGGAAACAGCATCATTTCTATAATACTCCTGCCAAATATACATAAACTAAATCGAATCATGAGGAAACATCAGAAAAAAATAAATTATAGGATATTCTACAAAATACTTGTGATCATCAAAAATGTCAAGGTCAAGAAAAGAAAGGTTAATTAACCACTGCAGATTAAAGGAGATTAAAGAGACATGACAATTAAATGTAATGTGTGATTCCAGATAGATCCTGGACTGGGGAAATAAAACTATAAAATACATTTTGAAGATAATTGATGAAATTGAATATGGACTGTGTATTAGATCATGATATTGTATCAATGTTAAATTTCCTGATTTTGATAACTACACTATTTATGTAAGATAATATTGTTGCTTTAGAGAATATATATGGAAGGGCCTGATTTCCACCACTCACTCTCAAATAGTTCATTAATAATATGCTTATATATATATGTGTGTGTGTGTGTGTCTTTATAGGCATAGATAAAGAAGGAGCTGTGTATTAATAGAAAACGATAAAACAAATAGACAAAATATAAACAATTGGTGAATCAGGGAAAAGTGAATACATAGTAGTTACTTGTACTATTCTAGTAACTTTTCCTGTAGGTTTGAAATTATACTGAAATATATGGCTTTATAAAATTGTACAAGGACTAGGAGGTGTTAGGGGTACTATGGAATTGAGAAACAGTAACAATTGTAAGAAATTTTCAGAGTAAAGAGACTCAAAGAGGAACAAAATATAAAGTACATAATGTGATAGAAGAGCAGGAGGAGGAGGACATAAGTGAGGTAGTATAATGATCTGGAAGTGAAAGCACATGCTTTGAAGTCAGACAGACCCTGGCTCTCCTACTCACTAAATGTGTGACCTTTAGCAAGTTATTTAATTTTTCTTATAGCTTCAGCTTCTTCACCTATAAAACTTACATATGTAAGTATTCCACACAGTTGAACAGTTAAATAGAACATACTCAGTAAATACTAGCTATTATTCTTTGTTTAGTGTACTGCCTTTGAACTATACTGTGAACACTGGAGGTCTCATTAACTGTTGGATACCTGAACACAGAATATGCTTACCCAGGAGTCATTTCTTCCAGAAGAGGCTAGAGTACAGAAACTTTAACCAATAAAGCAGAATTAATACTTGATAAGGGGGGAGAAAATTGTTATTTACAAGTTTTTAAAAAAGCTGACTGAGATGGAAATTTTAATAGAAAGTAATGGTATGTGTATGAAGCAACAGTAATTTTTGTGCCTCGATTAAGGTCTTTAAAAATACAAACTCTAAAATGAATTTTAATTCAAAATATATTTTTGATAAATGTGATACTTTAAGTTGCTCAAAAAGCAGGCACTAAATAATATCATGATATTGTGCATGCAAATCAGTTACCTTTTATCTTATACTTATAGCACTTATATTCAAAATCCACCACCAGGTATGTCTTATTCTAAATCTAGGAGATAATTAACTTTCAATTTCACATCCAAGTTATAAGAATGTTATAAGTCCTTCTTATGTCACAGATATTTACCATGTAAATTCTATAAATCTTGGTAAGATGAATAACTATGTAAGCTTGTACGAGCCTAGCTTTAAATTCTACTTTCTTTCATACGCTCCCTCCTTCAAAATTTCAATTATCTTTCAATCTGTGTGTGATAATGTATTGATATTGCTCATTGAATGGAGAAAAGAAATTAACATTTTCTATTTATCTACTATATGTTAGAGAGTTATACTTTGAAAATGTCATTTATTTTAATTAATTCTTGCAATCACCTTATGAGGAGAGATGAATAAACAAAGACTTGCTCGGAGCCACCAGGCTGGATAGTGGTAAGGCTAGTATTGGAATCACATTTGACACTAAAGCCTAGACCTTTTACTACAATATGCTGCAATAATATTCATAATGGAATATTAGGAATATTAATTTAATGAGATCAATGTTAAAACAAGCATATTTAATTTTCACATGCATGACTAGAATATCATAGTATATCACTTAGAAAATTCTTCAAATCACCAGATGGAAGGAAAATCAAACCTAAGGAACTCTTTTAAAAAACTTTCCAAAGCCAGTTACCAGGAATATTTTAACTAATCTCAAATGCACTGTGCTTAGCTGAAGCTATTTCATTTCTCTCTCCATCAGCAAAATCTCAAACAGAATGAGAGTCTATACTCTTGGGGCCATATCTTCCTAGCTGATGAATGCCAAGGAGAGGTGAGGATGTTCAGAGATACCTACACACTATCAGTATAGTTAAGCTTAGAAACAATTAAATGTTAAAAAGATGTTGCTATAGATGACTTCATTGGCTTCTCAGATTTGCTTTATATATGCTATGAACAAAAAGTATTCAATAAATATTAGTCATGCAATAATACTGTAACAATTTTTTCCCAGAGGAATAGATCTAATTTTAACAGAAAATAAGCAGAAGGGAAAAAGATAGCAAGATAGCTATGAAATGAGAAATCAGACTCTGGGGGAAACTTTATCATCGGGCACATATATATAGATTTACTTAATATTCTGTTTAATGGAGATTTTATATAATTTTATAATCAGTCCAATTAAACCAATCATATGAGGCCAGAATAGCATTCAGTCTACGGGAGATGTTATCCATAGGGATATGTGTTAAGTAGGAAAATAAAATTCTGTTTTGACATGCAAAAAGACAGTGTCCTTCTCATCTCCTCAAATCTAGTATAGATAAACCCATTATAAATTGCCAAAATGGTAAGATTTTTTTGTTTTAGTTTTCAATTCTGTTTCACTTTGTTCTTTCTTCTTTTTCCTTATTTTGGACATACACTTCTGAATCATAAAACGGTATAGACCACTACTTATAAATACCAAAAGCTTAGTCCCCTCTTATGTATACTGTAAAATGAAGGGTGTTTCTTTGGCAGATTGGAACACTTAATGTCAACCACCACTTGAGAAAAGTATCACATTCCACCATGCCAAAAGGATTGATTTAAATGGAAGGCTGTAGTCATTTCACTTGCAATTGGTCTAAGAAGTGACAACTAATGACCAATCTCAAAAAGAATAATGCTTGTAAACACTGGTGTTTCAATGATCTGAAAGACCAATTTTAGATTGTAGAAATTATTGACAAATATACTCCTATAAAATATATAATAAAATTTCATTGTAATTATATTATAATTTTAAACATATAAAATATATTATTGTACATAAATGATGTAATCATTATAATTTATTATAGTATATAAATTATGTTAATTACATAAAGTTAATTATCATATGTTATCATTATAGTACAGGTATAATCATATCCATTATAATAACCTTATGATTAATTATGCTAGGAAATCTTATTAAAATATGCTGTTTAAATAAAAGTGTAGAAAAATAAAGCCTAGAGCTATTGAACATATCACCTCCCTTCCTCCCCAATATCTAAAGGGTTTGCACAAGAGAAAATGTTATGCTCAAACACTAAAGAACAGATTAGAAAATATGCTGCTACTCAATATATCTAATCTATCATTACCTTGCTTTTATATTGGCTAAATGCAGTATACCACCTTTCATTCTGAAGTGAAAGCAGAAAGTTAGCCTGTAGATGGATGGTTTTTATGATGCAAGAACTGTGTGATCCATCGCAATCCTTAAGTATGACAGGAAGCTTTGTAGTTATCTCTTAGACTGACTAATGTTATACAATAATCTTGAAACTGCTGGAAAGCCACATCAGACCCTATAGTCAAACCAGAAGGCCATTCCTCCTATTTCCAGACAAAGAAAACTCCACGCTGATAGTTCCACTAACAATTTTCGGAAAATAGTAATGTTTGCTTCTGTTTTATTGAAAAATACATCTATGAGCTCCTCCTCATGTTTTCTTTGTCTTTTAATTCCCTTCCCCTTTTTGCCTTCCCTTTCATTCCCTTTCTGAACAATTCAGTCCCAAAGCCATTAGGTGAAATAGAGCAAGGTCTATTCTGGTGGTGAAGGAGGTTGGAAAAAAGAGCTGCAGTGGCCCAGAGCAGAGTGTCAGAGCCTAATCAATGTGAAGAGGGTATTCACTTATGGAGGCAGAGCACAGAATAGTTACAGAGCCTGACAGAGTAAGTAAGGAGTCCTTGAATAGAGGTAGCCTAATGTGGGCTGTTGGAACCAAATCAAGTTAAGGAGGGCCAAATAGGTTAGGGCACCCCTGTGAAGGAAAGGGCCTGGAGTGTTTTGTCATACTCAAGTAGAATGAGAAGGTCTTCTATGCAGAGGGGTTGCCTAACAAGGGTTGTGAGAACCTGAGTGCGGTGGTAAGGGTATCTGTTCTAGGGCAGCAGTAGCAATGGGAGATAGGTTACATAATGGGGGAAGGGGGGGTGTCATCAAATAAACAAATAAATAAAATAAGGATAATGGAAGTCTATCAGAAAAGAGAGTGAAAGCATGGCAATAGAGGAAACTACAATGAATTACATAATATTAGACTAGAACTGGAGGTATCAGTGTGAACTTGTAGTTTTCAATATAGGTAGATTAGATATAGATATTAACATAGACATAAATGTGAATGTGTATAAATATACACAAAATAGAAAAGAGTAAGTTCATAGTGGAGAAGCCTGGAAGACACAACAATCATGTGCTCAAAGTGAATATCATAAGTAAATAGAACAAATCTAATAATGTGCCACCTGATAGGATGCCATGAAAAGATCACGGCCTCACTTCTATGATACCTCTGTTTTTAGAAATGTCAATCACAAAAAATAAGTTAACGCTGTCTCAGAATGAAGGAAACTAAAAAGACATTACAACTAAAGATGTGTGATTTTGAACTGAATTGTTTGCTATAAAGAACATCTTACTGGGAAATTTGTAAATTTCCTGATTTTTATACTAATATTGTAGTTATTATGAAAATGTCCTTGTTGCCAGGAAATACACATTACACACTAATGTATTAAGAAGAGATGGAACAACAGGTTGTCACTTACACTCAAATGGTTCAAGAGATAAAAAAAATTGTACTATACTTTCATGTTTAAGATTATTTCAAAATTCTTAAAAATAAATATTAAAAAATTATTTTTAAAAAAAATTAAGAAAGAAAATTACATCTATGGCATAAAAGATGTAAATTCTTCTCAGTTGTCCAGGTGAAAACCCCTCACCCAATTTTTCAACTTCAGTAGTCTATTTTTTTGTTAATAATAAGTGCCATTTATCAAACTTTTACCACTGCAAGTTGAGTATTATATGTACATATCTCATTTACTATTTCCAATAATCCTATGACAGAGGTACTATTATTTTACCCACTTTACAAAGGAAGAAACTAAAGAAGAAAGAGGTAAAGAAGTTTGCCCAGTGAGCAGCCTGAGCAACAGCAAGGCCCCGTCTCTACCAAAAACAGAAAAAATTAGCCAGATTTGAGGGCACATGCCTGTAGTCTCAGCTACTCACAGGAGAATCATTTAAGCTCAGGAGTTGGAGGTTGCAGTGAGCTATGATGATGCCACTGTACTCTAGCTGGGTCAACAGAGTGAGACTCTGTCTCAAAAAAAAAAAAAGTAGTTTGCCCAGTTTTCTTAGTTTATAACTGTTGAAGCCAGGATGGGAACAATGTATGCCTAACTCCAAAGCCTACAGTCTTAACTATTACAAACTACCTATTATGTATAGAGCAATTATCAGGTTTTCTTTGTTTTGCTCTGGGTTTAGAGAGATTTTGTTTGTTTATTCTTTCTTTTCATCTAGAATGTTTTATGGACCATGACTCAGCAGCAGTTCCACCTCAAATGTTCTTTCTCCCTGAAGCCCAGTTTTTCAGCAAAAGTCATTTCTCCCTTACTCCCCTCCTTTTCTTTTCTTTGCAATTTGCATTTATCTTCTGATTCTTATGACCCTGTGTCATCGATATATATGTTTTGTCTCCCTACATGTAAACTTTACCAAGTTCAAAGGCAAGTTACACTTTATCTCTTAGAAGCAATAGTTGCCAAATTTTATCATTCACCAAAATCACCCAAAGAGCTTATTTAAAAACAGATTACTAGGCCATACCACCAGAGTTTCTGATTCAGTAGTCTAGAGTGGACTACTAGAATATGCTTTCCTAATAAATTCCCATGCAATGCTGATGCTGCTGATACAGGGAGCACACTGAAAAACATTTCAGTGCTATACAGAGCTTACCAGTCTCTTGCCAAAGTAGCTATTTAGTGTTTTAGGATTTATAAAATTGTAACACATAAATTATCTTCTTTGATATAATATATCCAAATAGGCATATAATATATCTATGCTATAGAATGACTCATGTGGTAACAATAAATTTGTTGGTTTTTTTTTTCCCACCTTGTATTAATTCACTCATTTCTTAAACACATTTTTATTAAGCATGTATTGTGTGCCTGGTACTGAGATACAACACTGAATAAGACAAATTGGTCTTTGCTCTGATAAGAACTAATAGTCTAGCAGAAACAAAGGACACTAACTGAGCAAATTAGAACAAATTTCTCTATCTTCACCTCCAAGTCTCTCCCTGGGAGGAAATAATTGATAAATGGAAGCGATGAAACAAAATGTTTATTAGCACAGTAACACATAGAAGTTATGTTATAATGGGTCAGGCAGAGAAAGGTTTGTTTTTGTCTTAATAGATTTTTCATTCTGAAGTACCTGAAGGATCCAAGCCTTCAAACATATAGGGACCTGAAAACTTGATACTGTCCCTCCAAATCCTCAGGGATACAGTACATGGAATCACTGAAGGAGAGCTAGAGTCTGGGGCAGGAAGAACAATAAAAGAAAGGGGTAGGAAAAACATAAATGAAAGCCCCATTATGCCCATCAGAGATGGACTCTCAGAGGTTCATACTCTGTATGGACAGATAGGGAAGGAAAATTTTGCAGCATCCTTAAGGATCCATGTACATTCATACTGTCCACCTACAAGTAAAATATTCTTTCTGGACATATTATGGAAATATGCAATGGTTGAATCAAGTTATTACTCTAGCATCAGTGAATATCAAGCTATAAGAAGTATAGCATATAATGAAATTACATGATAGAAAGTCTAAAATAGGGAGTTTGTTTCCCAAAGGAGGGAGAACTTTCAACTGAGACCTAAAGATGAGTAGATATCATCAGGCATGGGAGTTTGGGAACAGGGAAGTAGAAAGGATGGAGAATGTGCAAGAACCTAAGGAAGGAGAAAGCATAGCAAAGACCTTAAAAAATGTATTGGAAAAGGAGAAAGAGAGTGAGTTGTGTAAGATGAGGCTGGAGAGGCAGGAAGGTATATTGTTGTATTCTGTACTTGAATTTGAGATCTTGAGAACATTTATCATGTCAGTAAACTTAGTATTATTGTTGCCAGGAAGGTAGTATATCTTCAAATAAAGGTAGAATTAGAAAATCAACAGATGGATGGATGGATGGACAGATGGAATGAATGGATGAATGTGCAAAGTATACATGGTACAAAAGACAGAACCTTAAAATTATACTAACGTGGCATGATCTGGAAGTAAAACACTGAATGGAGTAATATAAAAGAGAAAAGCAGCTTCTGAATCTGAATCATGCAGGGCTAGATCTTTAAAAGGTTTGATAATCATCTTGTGAACCCTCTTACTGTACAGATTGAGAAACTATGTCTAGTGAATTAAGATGACTTCTCCAAGAACACAAAGATAGTAGTGAGTAAATTAGGACTTGAATCTCCTGGTTCCCAAATCATGAAGCTTTCCACTTAGTCATAGCTCATTCTGTATCTAGAAGCATAAGAATAAGCCTCTAAGACTCACTATGCAGGCAAATACCAAGCACATTAGAACCTTATCCTTAAAGGATGCATAACAACTAGCAGCTGTCACATTTTTCCAGTTGGAACTTTAGAACTTAGCTTTGGATGATACAAGAAAAACACTCAGCCCTCCCTGTCATAAAACTGACTCATTAAAAAAAATGACTATTATGTCAGTGTTACTATTTCCTTTTCTACCTTTAGCCTAAAAAACATTAATACAAATAGTATAGTGGCAACACTCAGCACAAAATGATCTTGAGAGTATATGAGGTCAGACTGTCATGGGAAGAAATCTCTCCAAGCAGCTGCATAACTACCTATAAATCACAGGAGTTTAGAATCAATAGGATTCTCAAAGGCTGACTCCACATTCTGTCCCTCTTTAGGTAACTGCTGTTTGTCAGAAACTTGGACAGCTACTCATATATCACAAATACTGGTTTTGCCCTGAGTAACCTTTGGTTTGTTGTGTTATTCCATGCTTTTTCTCTGCTGCCTAAGTTATCTAATAATACTATCACCTAAAAAACTAGCATATATTTGACTCATTTAAGCCTCATATTTGTTATTAATCAAAGCACTACAATTTGACTCTTTTTCTCTATATACCATGTACTAGTCAAGGTGGTAGGTAAGAACTATGCTGTTTCCTTTTAGGAAACATGAGAATGGCTGCCAAGGCTCCCCTTCTGAAGGATTTCCTACCCATAAGCTATCCCAGCCTGCCTAGTGATTGCTGAGAACCTGACCCAAGACTTGTCAATTGCTAGACAGGCCCACAGGCTATGAAATGGCTTAGTATAAGAACTCTGCCTTACAAAGGTAGTAATAGGCTAAGGCTTTAGCCACTAAAGCTATCCCCTCACTTGCTAGGCTTAAGACAAAAAAGAAGAAAGTCAGTTAATTGCTAACAGTAGAAGGAATAGAAGCCAAAACAGAGAGTTGCACATTCGGCATAGTAGTAGAGATTAGAGTTGGGAGCACAGCTGTTGAGGATAAGACAGTGCCTAATAACAATAGCAGCAGCTACAACAATAATAAGAGCAATCATAATAAAGGCTTACATCTATTGAGCCCTTACTATATGCCAGACATAAGAAATTCAAATGCATTATTCCACCCAAACTTCACAACTACCTATGAGGTGATTCTGTTATTATCTCCACTTTATAGATGAGAAAACTGAGACAAAGAGAAGTTAAGGAAGTTCACAAGTTACTCCTTTAGCAAGTGATAAAACCAGGATTCTAACCCAGATTTGATTCCAGAATCCCTGCTCTTAGCCACTATCCTGAGTTAGAGCTTGTTTTGTGTCTGGAGTGAGATTTTAGGCTTCATATAATGTTTGAGATCCCTGACTTCTTTACTTCTACTTGAATTTGTACAGCAAACCCCCATTACTTAAAGAAAACTGAAGACAGGGAAGGTGGTGCTCTGGACCTAAGAGGTATGGTCAGGTTTCGTTTTGGAGTACCGAGGCTGAGAGTCGTGTTTTCCAACCTTAGAATTGCTACCCATCCAGATTTATCTCAATCACATCTCCAGCATCTTACTATGCATCAGTTTCATCATCACTCTTTATTAATTTTGACCATGGGAAATGGTAATAATAATAGAGGGAGGAGAGAAAAATATTAGAATATAGGAAAACATGTTTGTAGATATCTTGGTCTATGTCATTCAATAAATTGTCTACTAATTGCTATTAATATGCAATGTACACATACTCACATGTGTCCCCCCCATCCAGCCATCTACTTATTCCATATTACCTAGGTTGTATAAAAGTCAGAATGCAGCATAACTATGTGCATATCTTCATGTTTCTCATTCTCTGTAACTTCTATTACCATATTACCATGTGTAAGATTTATAGTAAGATAAGAAATTATATATTTTATATATGTGTGTGTGTATATACACATACATACACACACACATACAGTATGCAATAGTAAAAAGATTCAAAGATCTGAGTTCTAACATGTTTCCCTGAAAATAAGACAGGGTCTTATATTTATTTTTCCTCAAGAAGACACCCTAGGGCTTATTTTCAGGGGATGTGTTATTCTCTCTGGGATCAGTAGGAGACTGCTTGCTGAAGCTTTTCCCCTATCCTCTGGTGTTTGTGGGGGATGAGAGAGGCCCACAGTGCTGAGTAAAATGGCAGCCACAGCGTTCCTTCTTCCCCCTGGGGACATACAATACCTAAAGCAGAGTGTCCTGTTCCTCACTTCACTGAGGAAACTTTCCCCTCAAAGCCTCAGCTTGCAGCACTCACAGGATGGCCGGGACCTGACAAGGGGAGGCGGACCTTGTTGGTTGGGCTGCCCTCACCTTTCTGGTCACCTCTAGGATAGTAGCTGTCACTGATGGGGCAAATAAGAAGGGCTGCTCATCTTCTTACTGCTCTGCTATGCAACAAAATGCATGGGTTGCGCAGATACACTACGTAGCCACGCCTATCACTAGGTCTTATTTTCCGGGTAGGGCTAACATTGCGTAAATGCTTAGAAATCCTGCTAGGGCTTATTTTATGGATAGGTCTTATTTTCGGGGAAACACAGTAGTCCTAGTTGCCATTAACTAACTATCTGGTGTTACAAAAATCACATCACCTCTCTGACCTCAGTTGAAAAAATGGATAATTGAACATGATAAAATCCAAGACACTTTTAACTCTGAAGTTCTGTGGTTTAATTCTCATTTACTTTTCTTAACAAAAAGGTAAAATTAATTGTCTCTCCTTGACCAGACAGAAGCAGATATACCCTCCAAGTATATTCTGGTCAGTTTCCAGGACTTAATAAAATGATAAATAAATTAGTTGCTGATGGCTTTCAAAAATAATTTTTTGGGGGGAGAGTAGTCATCATACCCCTTTGTCAAACAAAATCTTATACAAACCCAAATAAATAAGGCTAAAATTAAATAAACAAATAAACCAGCTCTATTGAAGAGAAAGTAGAGGGTGCCTAGCTGATAGACCTATCAGATCCTGCTTGGCTTAGATTTGTGGGACCCTACATTTCCAGGGAACATAGTTTAAAAATGGTGGCAAACCAGAGAGGAGAGGCCAATTAATCAAGTCAAATGCTATTGTTCATCCACTATAAATAGAGCAATAGACAAGGGAAGTAGAGAATTAGAAGTTATTTATACTCTCTGCTCTCAAGGAGGTTGCAGTTTCCATGAAAAGATTGAGCATAAGCTTGGGAATTAATTTAAGCAATCCACAAAGCAAAAAAATCTGGGCAAAGAAGGTAAATCTAGATTATAAGAAAATATATAATAGAGAGTGACTCGGGGTCCAAGAATGTTATTTAACACAATTCAATGCAAAAAAGAGATTATGCAAATTAATTATCCCAAATCCATAAATCCAATATCCAATATGCTCCAAAATCTGAAACTTTTTACATGACACTCTAAGAAAATGCTCACTGGAGCATTTCAGATTTTGTATTTTTAGATTTAGGATGCTCAACCAGTAAATATTCCAAAATCTGAAAAAGTACGAAGTCTAAAACACTTTTTCTGGCCCCAAGCATTTAGGTTAAGGGACACATAACCTGTAACACAAAATTCTGAATGAGCAAAACAGATGAGTGTAAAGAGCCAATGAATTTGGCAACATGGACATCATTGCTGACCTTAATGACAGCAGCATCAGTAAATGCTAAAGATGGAGATGATTTGTCTATTTCCCCATAGCATTTATTTAATATGTAAACATTTTATTTCCATATGTTTTCATTCATTTGTCTCTCTTCTCCCTATTACAATGTAAGTTCCATGAGGGCAAGGACCTTGCTAGTTACACTCACTTCTGTACTACCAGAGCCTAAAATAGTGCCTGGAATTGTAGATTCTTAGTAAATACTTATGGAATGATTGAATGGCCATGTATTGTGGAAGGCATTAGTGGGTGGAGTCAGGTATTACAAAATGAATATGACATGGTTTCCATTTTTGAGAAATTTACAATCTAATGAGAGACATACCAATTTACAAGCAACTATATCACTGTTTCTCAAACTTGAATAAAGTATGTATCTATTTTTAAAAAAAATAGAAGTAGAAAGCAATCTCATGTTGGCAAAACATTTTATTATAGAATTATTAAAGAATATATCAACATGAAACTAGGTATAAACTACTTATGCTTCTAGGTCCTATTCAACTAAAACTAAAACAAATTTAATAATTAAGTAAATCAAAACTATAAAACCAATAAACTTCAAATTAACGTTAATCTATTGTTATGAATGATAATGTTTTGTTAACACTAAGCTGCTATTTCCCCCATGAAGGATACTGACTGTAATTGTGTTAACCACACCTTGATGTCACTTGGCTTTAGACTGGTGTAAAGGCAGTGATTACAGATCAAGTCCACCTCTGTTCTCTTCACAATAGCTTGTGACATTTAAAGAGTACCACTTGTTTCCCACAAAACTGTAAATATAAGCACAAGTGCAAGCCTTCTGGGAAATCTACAGCAGTGCTTAATTATAAAGTGGTTATCCAGAGGATCTGAGATAGGCTTTAGACTTATTTCGTTTATACTATGAAAGGAAAACACAAAAATCTTTTTAATGTCATAGAAAATTTGCAGCCCTTAGTATACATTTAACTCTTCCCATAGACTAGTTCCTTTATTTACATATGTGCCTGTATCACAATTAAGGAACATAGAGAGAAAAGTAGATACATACTAGAATCAGACAAACTTGGGTTTGAGTCCCAGTTTAGCCATGAATTAGCTGTGTGACTTTGGACAAGCTACTTAACTTCGAGGGGATTCAATTTCCTCACATAGAATACAGAAAATGATACCTATCTTGAATTATTATAAGATTAAATTATATAGAGAGTGATGTCCAGCACATAATAAAGTTCATTAAATGTGAATTTACTTCCTTCTCTCCTGGTTCTAGCCTCTTCCATAGGTCTATCCTGTGCCATCAAAATTCACGATACATTTATTCCACAAATATTGAAAACTTTCTATGTACCTGTCACTGCTCTTTGTACTATGGACACGACAAAGCACAAGGCCCCTGCTCTATTAGAGCTTACATTCTATAAAATGTCTAACCCAAGTAGGAGTAATAGAGATAAAACATTTGAGATGGATATTTTTAAAAATATAGCTGCCAAATGAACCTAGTCTCGAGCTCTGGGCTTTGAGATTACCTACAATCTGTCTGGATTTATGTGTTGCTGCCAGGTCAATGGCCCTGAATAGCCCTTCCAATCCTTTAGAAACTGTCAGTGGATTCTTAGCCATATGCAGGTCAGTAATTAAAACTTTTCTCTTGTCACCTGGAAGATTGAAGATTCCTTGGCTGTAAAACCTATTAGCAAAGAAATGTTATGCTTAATGAAAGTTATGAATTTGAGAATTCATAACAAAGTAAATACAATCTCAAGAAGAAATGGAGAAACTGCAAGGCAGGGGTGGTAGAGGTATGAAAGTATTACAAGAAATGAGCAAAAATGGAACTGAATAATCCATTGTAGGCAAAGATAGCTTGGCCATCCATACAATATAATGAAAGGAAAGGTTAACCTGTCTTTAGGGCTCAAGGCATGTGCTCCACAAAAATTTGTTAAACGGATGAATGAATGTGTGGCTGTGATCTGTCAGAATGACCCCACCAAAAATGACACACAAGAAAACTGGAAGAGAAACTAAAAATATATAAAACAAATCCAAGAAATAGAAGAAAGACTTGAGATAAGTAATAAAAGAAAGATTCTTATAACTATAAAAAAAAACATGGTTTGATATGCTATAAAGAATGAAAAAGAAAAAAAAAAAGAATCAAAATTGCTGCCCAGAATCTAAGCATGTGAAAAAACTCAACTCCTCTTTTAGTTAGCATAGAATTTAATTATGAAGAGAACTACTTTATATGGAAATAGTTTTTCTAACACTTTTAGCAGACTTTGGCTAGCTGACAGAGAGGGGGGCCAAACTCATGATGAGGTAATTTTTCTCCAAATCACGATGATCCCTTCCCTCAATTTCACAGGAATGTTGAATCACCCCATAGTATAAAATATTATAATTTCTAAAAGCAATGGGGAAGAGGTGTTTTCTGATCCTGCTACAGAATTAATCTAATTTCAAAATTGAAAATACATTCTCTATTAAGGACACTGATTCAGTTCCTTATCCATGTGCTATCTAGTCTAGTGTTCTTATTGAGGAACAGTTTCATTTGTGCTTAATTGGATAATGAAACAGCTGACATTTTAGGCTTATAATGCCTTTTGGTAGTGACATGTGCTCATATCAAAATAAAATAAGGAAGAGAAAGCAACAACCCTTTGGGGAAAGCCAGGTTCCAATAAAAAAATATTAAAGGGCAAAAAAGGAATATTTTTTAACTTGAAAACTTACTGACACACAAAGTATGCTAGTTATCCTGTCTACCCTTTCACATCTATTCACCACCTTTTCTTCCCTGCTCTGCACCCTGGGATGCTAAATTCTATAGACTAAGTTATTAAGATTCTTTGCCTTTTGGCTTCTGGTTATGATCAACTAATATGAGGCACTGGTAGAAAACCAGAGAGTAGGAGAAGAGAAAGATCAGGGTATTTTTTCCACCAGCTCCCTCCCTGTTAGGCCAAGCTTTTGCCAATGACTGTGTTCTCTCTAAGGCCACAGTTCCTACCAGGCCACCCACTCTCCTATGGCTGAAGCCCTTACTGAATCCTAGTAACCACGTGCCCCCGACCCCCTGTTTTTACCTCAGGCCTAGAGATGATAATGTTATCCAATTTTTTGTGGTTTCTCTTAACCAAGACCATATTCTCTATGAATAATCCTTCTAATAAATTATTTTCAATTCCCAAGGTGATGGATGGAGAAAAACTTTTTTGTGTCCCCCATTTCATACCTACATACATATCCAGGTGAAGGCTTTTAAAGAATATGAAATGGCCAGCATCAGCTTCTCTGCTCAATCCTTTATTTATACTCTACCAAAAAGAGGACTACTCTGGTGACATTATAGTTCCTGGGGTTGAGGTTAGGGATAATTATTCAATAGGCAGGGCTTAAAGTTCATTCAGACTGTCAGAGGGTCCAAAAGCAGGAAATATATCCTTTTTTTGCCCTATTAAGGAATGTTTTCCCAAAAGCCACAAGTTGTTATTCAACTGTCCATCATCATTGTCTAATTCCATTTTTAATGTTATTATTTAATGATTATTTAAATAATAATAATAGCTAACATTTATTGAATGCTTTTTATATGGTAGACTCTATACCAAGTATCTTATATGGACAATTTCACCATTTAATCCCCATACACAAAACACTATTGTTGTTATTAGTATTATTATCCCTATGGTAGGTGACATTATTGTTCAGACATTCACTTCATTCTCTTCACTTCCATAGAATGAATATATTTACTTCATTGATATTTGGCTTGGTCTTAATGGCTTGCCTTGGCCTATAGAATAGGGAGGAAGTAATGGTATGTCTTTTCTGAGCCTAGTCTTAAGAGGTTGCCCAGTCTCCTATATCTTTACCATCACCATGAAAAGGACATGCCCAGATTAACCTCCTACTCCCAGGAGACTTAAAGACATGTGTGCCAGAGCCACCTCAGTGAAACACAACACATTATCAATGTACCTCCAGAGAAAGGTAGTGTTAGCACAGCCGAGAGCAGCAGAACTCCCCCAGCCAATCTAAGCTTAGCTCAGACTATCCCGAGATGACCTATAGGTCCATGAGAATAAAAGATTATTGTCTTAAGCAACTGAGTTTTGGGATGGCTTGTTTGCAGCAGTTTTATAGCAATAGCAAACTGATACTATTCTAATTTTATATATAGGTGACCATAGGCCCTATATGGTTTTCCACCAAAAAATATTTAGTATGAAATCAATAAAACATCCTCTTATAAACTGTCATAAATTATTAAAGTATTAATCTGCAGAAACAATTTACTCTAACATTCCCAACTGCCATTTAGACGAAACATATACTCATTACCACAAAAATACAAGGCCCTTTATAACTTGCTTATGTCTTTATCCTTTCAACCTGACATCCTCCCTGTCCCTACACATCACTAGAGCCATAAAGATTTACTTGCACCTTATTTGGGCATGTTGTGAAATCTCACAACTCTCTTCCTTTGAATATACTGTTCTCTCCAACTCTTATACTTTAACTCAACTCCAGTATCATCTTACCCTGATCTCTTCAGGCTGAGTCTGGTGCCCTTGTTCTACATTCTATGTTTGCCTATGTTTACTCTCTCATAGCCAATAGAGCACTGTATTTTACCTGTGAGTTCCATGAGGGTCAGGACGTTGCTTTTTGTTTATTACCATATTCCTACTATATAAGATGCTACCTGGCACATACTAGGCTATGAAATATTGACACAATCATTTTAGAAAGCTATAAACCATCCAATTGCATTGCATGAAGTAGTGCTTTGGTGACTAATAGAAAAGGGAATTGGGGAATAAAAGTTTCTCAGTTTTAAATCAGCGCTATCTAGCAAAAAAGGTACTCTGATTCCTGTCTCTTGACACAAATACCAAAAGGTAATCTATCAGGCTGCCTCAGCTTCAGGTACATATTCCTTGAGAATATCTAACTCCCTTTGTCTAACTTTTTGTTCACTATGCATTCTTATGCTGACAAAGTTGGTTTCCTGAGTGGAAATAATATTGTTTAGGAGGAAGGAATAAGAAAATAGTAAAGATAATTAATTCATTATTCTGGAGCTAACTACACTTTGTAGAAATAGGTTAGGCATGAATCTATTTTGAGAAGTTAATCTCCTTTGAATGAACTAAAAATTAATTGTAGGATTTCCAAATCTAGGGCCCAATCCTGACTTATAAAAAGTTTACCAAGAGACTGTCTCTTCACCCTAGGAGGCCTGGCCTAAGACAACCAGCAGATATCTTTGGATATCCCTTTTCCTACAGTACTACAGTAGCAACTGCTAGCAGGGAGAAAAACTAGAAAAATCAGACTGGTGGGATAGCAAACCCAGATGCTGTCCTCCCTGTTGCTAATGGTAACAGGATTAGACTAGATGGGGAACTGTAATTAGGCTCTTGGCTTTTATATCTGACATGTTTACAGCCATCGTGCTATTCTGGGGCTCTTATATAACATTTATATCTGATGCTATAATAGGCATTTTTGTGATCCTACTTTCTTCCTTTTCCATCTAAGTGGCTACAACAAGCAAGCATTCCTTTCCTCTTTCAAATCTGGACTCTGAAATGTGTCACTCATACATATGCTCTGTAAATATCCGCTTTTTCACCTTAACTTCTTAATGAACACATTTGCTTACTCTGGATTCTATGCTATTATTTATTTGGTTAATTTCTTTATTCATATAGATCAGAGATCAGCGAACTATAGCCAATAGACTAAATGTGCCCCATAGTCTGTTTTTGTATTGGCCTATGAGCTAAGAATGATTTTTGCACTTCTATTTTTTAATGTGATAATTTCACAGTTTTTTAATTTACAAAGGAGTGCATTTCAAACATATTATTTTATTTTTTTTATTTCAGGATATTATGGGGGTACAAACATTTTGGTTACATGTTGTGACTTTGCCTCACCCAAGCCAGGATTAGAGGTGTGCCCTTTCCCCCATACAAGGCTCACCACGTCCATTAGTTATGAGTTTATGCACCCCATCTCCCCTACCCACAATGAATATTACTGCAATGTAAGTACATTAGTGTTGACAGTTAGTGCCAATTTGATGGCGAGTACATTTCTAAAATGTTGTAAAATACAAACACACAAAAACAAGAATATGCAGCAGACTGTATGAGGCCCACAAAGCCTAAAATATTTGCTATTTGGCCCATTACAGAAAATGTTTACCAACAATGTTTATCAATGTTGTTCACTACAGATCATGAGTCATTAAACATAAGGCTGATTTATCTAGCATTTAATGAGGAGGATTAATATTTATAGGATGTGCATCATGTGCCAGGAACTATGCTAAGCAATTTACATAGGTTATCTCAGTTAACCTACACAAACACTCTTTGAGCCCAATGCTATTATTAGCCTTATTTACAGATGGTGGGATGTTTAAATAACTAGCTGTGGTTACACCTATAGTAAATTATGAAGCCCAGGTTCAAATACAAGCAGTTCAGTTAAAGAATCCATGCTGAGAAGATGGCGGATGAGAAACACCGCCTGACAGAGTGTCTCTGAAGAAAAGACAGATTCTAGCAGAAATTAGAAGAAAGAAGCAAGAAGACGAGCCTACATCGGATGAGGGTCGGCAGGAGGAGTACCTGAGACCACGGGAGACTCCATGGGAGGAGGTCGCGGAGGAGAACTGGAAGCTGGGACCCCCGGAGCAGCCTGGAGACCAGCAGGAAGGGTAGGTGGATCTGCCGTTTCCCCTCCCCTGCATCCCGGACTGCTGGTGGGCTCCCCAGCAAGCGGAGGGACCTGCGGACACCAGCCCAGCGACAACCGCCGCCAGTGAGTGGTAAGCCAGTAGCGGACAAGGCACCAGGCTCCCAACTCCCTCGGGGCACCTCCATGTGCATAGACCTGAGCCTCGCAGCAGGTGCCATATTGCCTCCTCCTCCCCTCCCCCAACCCTACTCGCGGCTGCCCAGAGAGACAGAGAGACAATATAGCCACCAGCTGGAGGCACCTCCAGGGAACGAGACCTTCCCTTTTGGGGCCCTACAGCTGACTGAGGGGAACTCAGACTGTGAGCTCTCTGCCCGCCAGCCCGCCCAGGTGCTGCGGGCATGGTGATCCCAGGAGAACAGGACAGAGCCTGAGGTTGAGAGACATAGACCTAGCTTGGGCTCCCTGTGGGTGAATTGGGACAGGCACTCGTCTCCCTGGTGGGGACAAAGTTTGAACTCTGGGACCCAGAGGTCAGACCTGCAGACCACATCCCATGCACCGAGGCCTCGCATTGCCCGGGGCACAGAGGGATATACATGAATAGCCTGCTGAGGTGTGTGTGCCTTCAGGGGCAGATCAGCATCCTAGAGGGCAACATTCCCCCCAAAGGGAGGCCGTGCGCCCAGCCCAGGTGGCGTTCCTGCGCAAGGAACCTCCCCGCCGGCATCACAGCCAGGGGAGGCCTGGTAGCATGTGGTCTGGCCTGCTGTCAGAGGCCCAGGAGTAGCCGCAGAGTTGAGGACGGTGGAAAGAGGCCAGGCCCACTCCAGACTGTGGGTCTCAGACAGCCCCATCCCTCAGACTCTCTGACTGAGCGGGGCCATTCCAGCCCCTCCCTGTCAGCTTTGCCTGGAAGCAGAGAACAGAACTTTTACCCCTGCTAATGACATTGGTGGTGCTTGAGGGCGGGCTTACCCAACTCAGCTCCGCCCAGACTCTCTCCTAGACCAGCCCTCACTGAAGGGGAGAAAAGGACACACCTGGAAGTACCAGGGCCCCAAACACCACCTGAGGCACTAGAGTTCACTCTTCAGGAACAAGAGCAGATAACAGGACACAAAAACAACAGCGTAGCCTGTTCCTCCAAGCAAGCACCACCTACTGACAGGGGGAGCATCCTGCACACCCTTTTCACGACACCTACTGACTCCTTATACAGGGAGTGGTCGAATCTCACCCACAGACACCACCTACCGGCTCAGAAACTAAACTAGGCGTGTGAATACCCAAACAAAAACCTAAAGAAAAGAAACAACAACTGATCGACATGGGAAGAAATCAGCGAAGGAACTCAGGAAATATGAAGAACCAATCGGAAAACACACCCCCAAAGAGGAGCCCCAGCCCCCTAGAAATGGACACCAACCAAAATCAGGCAACCAAAATGACAGAAGAGGAATTTCGTATGTGGATCATAAGAACACTCACTGACCTGCAAGAACAACTCAATAACCAGCACAAAGAAACCACAAAAAGCCTCCAGGATCTAGAAAAAAAGTTCACTAAAGAAATAGACACAATGAAGAAAAGTTTAACCGAACTCCTGGAAATGAAGAATCAAGTCAGGGAACTACAAAATACAGTGGAAAGTCTCAAGAACAGGGTAGACCAAACAGAAGAAAGAATCTCAGAGATTGAAGATAATACCCTCCAATTAAATAAATCAGTCACAGAAATAGAGCAGAGAAACAAGAGAAAAGAGCAAAGCCTACAAGAG
>VSMD01076066.1:0-18799 GCA_008750895.1 Mirza zaza
TTGAGCCCAGGAGTTTGAGGTTGCTGTGAGCGAGGCTGACGCCATGGCACTCACTCTAGCCTGGGCAACAAAGCAAGACTCTGTCTCAAAAAAAAAAAAAAAACTGATGACCTTATCGAAACTTCCTAATGAGAAATGACATTCAAAAAAGGTAATTCTACATATATATGTGTATATATATATATATATATATATATATATTTTAGAACTCAGGTATGGAGTTAGGGCACTAAGCTCCACAGCTCATCAGTTGTGTGATCTTAAGCACCATTTTGGGGTTTGGGCTTCCTTCACCTGTAGAAATGGGGATAATGATGTTACTTGGTGTTATGGGATAAATTGTACCCATGAAAAATTCTTATGTTGACAACCTAACAGCCAGTGCCTTAAAATACAGCTATATTTGGAAACAGGGCCTGTAAACAGGTAGTTAAGGTATAATGAGGTCACATAGGTGGGCCCTAATCCAGGAGACCCCTGTCTTTATAAGAAGTGTGGTTTTGGGCAGACACGGGTCAAAGTGAAGACCACATGAAGACCCAGAGAGACAGCTATATATCTATAAGCCAAGGAGAGACGCCTCAGAAGAAATCAACCCTGCTGACACCTTGATCTCAAACTTCCAGCCTCCAGAATTGTGAGAAAATCGATTCCTGTTTTTTAAGCCACTCAGTTTGTGGTATTTTGTTATGGCAGCCCTAGAAAATGAATACACTTGGCCAAGTTGTCTTGTTTTGTTTTGTTTTTAGAGTCTATAAGACAGTTTCTGTGCAAGTATCTGTATTTGATTGCTGTGGCTGCAGTAACAAATTACTATGAACTGGTGGCTTAAAACAATAGTAATTAATACTCTCCGAGTTCTGGAGGCCAGAATTCCGAAGTCAGTTTCACTGGGATAAAATCAAGGTGTTGGCAGGGCAATAACCCCTCCAGAGGCTCTAGGGGAAATCTCTTGTCTCTTCCAGCTTCTGGCATTCCTTGGCTTTTGGCCACATCACTACAACCTGCCTGCGCGGTCACGGTTCCTTCTCCCTTCTGTCTGCATCAAATCTCCCTCTGCCTCTATCTTACAATAACACCTGTGATTACATCAAAGGTCCACTAGGTTAGTCCAGGATAATCTCCCCATCTCAAGATCTTTCACTTAACTTTTCTTTATAAAGACCCTTTTCCCAAATAAGATAACATTTACAAGTTTCAGGGATTAGGACCTAATGTCTTTGGGGTCATTATTCAGCCTACTGCAGTGTGACAGAGGGGTGAGTTTGGATACTCACTTAGTGAATGCAAGTTGCCTGTGAACCTTGAGTTAGTTATGTTTGGTGAACAAAATGTTTAGTGTATGTTCATTCTGAGAAGAGGGACTGATGAAGAGTAGAAAAGTGCAGCCAAGAATACTGAAAACAGTTAAAAAACATCGCAAAATATTTCTATGGTGACCTCAATGTTGAGCCGTAGCTACCTATTTAAACGTTTTAGATTTTATATGTTGGAATTGAGATAAATATTTTGAATGTAAAATGTAGGATACAGATCCAGCCAATCAGTGTTGGCAAGGGTGAAGTGTTTTGACAAATCTTTATGTTCTCTGTAAGATTGGCATGCCAGAAATTCTGCCTCTACCCCCTCCCTGTCTCCCCTCCCACCTCAGTCAGCACAGGCAAAGGCCAGAAGTGACAAGTGATTGTGTGTTAGACAAGCTAATGTTTGTGTGCAGAAAGCGCTCTTGACCCCTGAATCTCTGGTGGCGAAGGGCCCAGAAAAGAAGAGGCAACTCAGAGTCTCCTTTAACCCTTCTCTTCCACAAGGGGCCTCCGCACTGCAATTGGAAATCACTGTTGAGTATCCACGTCCCCATTTGCCCAGCATGTGACTTCTGCTCCTTTGGCTCTTTGAATGCTACTTAAGATAAACCCTCCGGCCACTTTCAAAATGAGGTCAGAGGTTTCTGGCCCTGTGCTGCCAATAATGCCTGGTAAGAATAACAATAACTCCTAGTAGTCTAATATTTTATAATAAAAAACACTTTGATGTGCAGATTCTCTTCCCAAGGTACTAAGAATACAAAAGTAGATAAGACACATTTTCAGTCCTTCAGGATCATTTCAATCCAGTTAATTATAATTCATTTAATCTCCAAAATAGAGGGAGGAGAGTGAGAGAATTATTATCATCCCCATTTTCCAAATGAGAAAGGTGAGTGTTAAACCACAAATGACCTCCATTCTCAGCAGACCTAAGAGTTGCCTCTGATTTAGCTCTTCAGAGTCATGTATGTAAGCTTCTCATACTTATGTTGCCTTCTTTGTGACTTGCTATGCCCCAGATGTTGGTTTGACTGAAAACCATGAAAAGACCTGTCCTCTGTATATATGCCTTTCTGTTAGCTTTCTATGACGCAAGCTGTGGGACTTTTTCTACATGTAATATATATTATATGTATTTTCTCAAGTGTACAATAAAAGATTAAAAGATAAAAAAAATTCAGAAAAATGTTAAAGTGTGACTTTCATACAGAAATAAAAATGAAGAATACATGTTAAAGATTTTGTTTAACTCATTCAGTGAGGGAACCAGACTGATGTTATAACCGCTTCAAAAAAGAAGTTAAGAGGCACAAATTTATATGGCATAAAGGAATGTGGGGATTAATGGCAAATAGAGGCAAAACTGTTTTTCCCCCATGGGGGTAAAGAGAAGACAATATAGCTTATACCAGACAGGACAGAATTTGTGTGACTATCAGGTAGGTACAATGTAGAGATGTAAAACAGCTCCCATGGAATCAGACAACCCATTGAAGGATATATAAATGCATAAGTCTCCAAATAAGGCCTGGACATGATCTTAGACTTGCTGGCACCTAATTCGGTTTGTTCCCCTCGCCTACATTATTCCAGCTTCTAAGAAAGGTAATCTTTTGTGATTAAGTCAAATAAAAGTTACAAAAAGAAAAAAAAATAGCAAATGAAAGCATAAAAGGTAAACTGGTCCTACTCTCTCTTGAAATGTTCCCTGAGGCAGCCGATGAGCCAAGATGTAGCTGAATCCATCTCTTGGAAAGACTGTCCGGGTCTCTCCCCAGACTGGGGCACAAGTCCTGAAATGAAATCAGCTTCAGAACTTGCCCAAATGGATATTACTTCTCCATGCAGGTGGAATAGCAGCTTGAATTGGGAAGAAAAAGTAACCATCTGCTTCTAAATCCCAACGGGAAATCTCATAAGCAGGGTCAAGGGTGCCTGTCTGGGCCAGCTCAGGCTTCCATAACAAAATACCATAGACTGGGTGGCTTAAACAATAGAAATGTATTTTCTCATGGTTCTGGAGGCCGGAAGTCCAAGATCTGGGTGTCACATGGTTGGGTTCTGGTGAGAACTCTTTTCCTGACTTGTAGACAGCACCTTTTCACCTACTTCCCAAGTTCTCCCTGGAGAGAGAAAGCGAAAGCTCTCTGGTATCTCATCTTGTAACAGCACTAATCCCATCATTCATCATTCCCCACCTTCATAACCTCATCTAAACCTAATTCTCCCCCAAAGGCTTCCATCTCCAAATACTATCACGTTGGGCTTTAGGGCTTCAATGTAAGAATCCAGCAGGGACACAATTCAGTCCAGGGCGGTATCAATATGTGAACTCGAACAGGGGCTTAAGCCAGAAACCTGATATGGTCACAACCATGGGGAAGAAAATATGCAATCCAGAATAATATGACTATGGCAGTTTACAAAAGTGTGACAATTTGTAGTTCTGAATGTTTCATACTAGAAATAAATAGAAAAGCACCACAGTCTCAAATTGTGTCTGTGTGTGTATGTTTTAAATTTTATTTGACAGTTTGTACATACTAGGCTGAAAAAGGAAGTACATTAACAAAAAAAAGATAGTAGTATTAACACGTTCACCTACTACTAATGACCTACAAATTGTGGCAACTCAAAAGAGACAAATAATTGTTTTGGTGTAGACTGTCCCAGAAATCTAGGACTTTGATCCCTTTGGGCTTTTTACTTGGAAAAAATGCAGTGCCTTCTGTTTGTTTTTTTTTTTTACTTGCCTTTATTCTCCAAACCTTTTCAAATCTTGTTCAAAAGCTATATTTTGTTCATAAGCTAAATGACTTTTAAAAAAACCTCTCATTTTTCTATCAGATCACTAAATATGGCCTATTTACAAGAGGCTTTATTGTTTGTTTTGTTTTATTTTGTTTACATGTAATATATTTTTTTGCTATTGTTTTTGCTTTTGAAAAATCTTCAGTTTCATTTTTAGAATCTTTTTCAGTTCAAAGGTGTAAAAAATAATGGAGCTTATTCAATAAGGAATGTCTCTAAGAACTAAATGTGAAGATTCCCAAATTAAGGTCCAAACCAAGGAAAGGTGAAAAATGAAGAGAGTAAAGAGAGAAGAAGATGAGATTATAGATAGTAGCCCTAAAGGATTTGTCCTCAGTTATGGTCACACAATAAGGAAAATAAGAAGTTATCTAATGTGTCAACAAGATGGAAGAATGGCACCCACATAAAGAAATGTAGGGTCATGTGTGACAGTTTGCTTTTTAGATTTCCTGGAACCACAGCACAAGCCAGATACTCATATGATGCAAATTACTCATATAGATAAATAGTATTAATAGATACATACATATGACAAAAGATTTTTTTTAAAAATCTATTTAGCAACAAATTCCAAGTAATGCATTGTGAATAATTGTAATTCTTCAGTAACCTGTATCCTACTGAGTCTAAGTCCTGCTTTGTGACAATGAGCCCCTTAATGAATCATAAAGGACAGCAGGAAGCAGCAGCCAGAAGATGCTGCTTGGCAAAATTACCTTTCTAAACACTTTCATCATGTCACTTTCTACTTAAATACCTTTACTGGCCACTCGTTGACATTGGTAATCTCCTGAACTTCTAAAAAGGACAAAATTTGTCCTTTATTAATTGGTCCAGTTCATGTCAGACACTCTCTCTTAACTCTACTCTGGTCACACTAACCTCGCTATCCCCTTAACACCTATATGCCTTTGCATAAGCTGTTCTTTTTACCTAGAATGTTCTCCTTCCCTTCCTTGGTCTTTTTAATGACAGAGGCTATTGCAAAATGGCAACCCACCACCGTCAGTTTCATCCAGGTAGCTTCAAGTGTTGCTTGTTGAAGGAGCTATACAACTTAAAGTCAAGAGACATATAATGCATATGCTTTATCCATGCATTCCTTGGGAAACCTGATCTTATTTGTGGTTATTTTTTTATGGCTAGGCTTGTTAAGTTAAACATGTTATTCTGAAGATTTTTTTCCTTGATTACCTTTAATCAAACTGTCAGCATTCATTTCTCTTTTCAACTCTCAACGAAAATATCACCTCATTTCCTTTACCTGTGCTTCTGTAGATCTTCATTCATACTTTGGTTATAGCACTTACAGTGTAATATTATAGTTGATCTGTTACTGTATCTCCCTTTTGCAGGCTGGATGAAGATTTCTATATTTGCCTTTGTCTCCTGAGCCTGTAAAATATAGACAACCTCACTTCACAAACATGAAAATACTGTTTCAGAGAGAAATGCAGTACCTCATAATTCTTGCTCAATACATGATATCTTCAGGTTCAAACTCTAGTTCAATGAAATTGAACACTACACAGAGTTTGCTCATATTCCCTCATCTATTTATTCAACTAAAATTATCTGAGCACCTACCAGGTGCCAGATATTGGGAATACAAAGACTAATAATATGTGGTACTATCCAGTGCTAACATCCAGAAAAAAGAAATAATCTCACACGTTGGTTGCACATGAGAGAAGGTTTCCTAGAAAATCATGAAATGATTTGATGGAAAAATAAGAAAATAAGGGCAAAAATGTTCTATACTTCTTTTTTTTTTTTTTTTTGAGACAGAGTTTCACTTTATTACCCAGGCTAGAGTGAGTGCCATGGCGTCAGCCTAGCTCACAGCAACCTCAAACTCCTGGGCTCAAGCAATCCTGCTGCCTCAGCCTCCTAAATAGCTGAGACTACAGGCATGTGCCACCATGCCCAGCTAATTTTTTCTATATATATTTTAGTTGGCCAATTAATTTCTTTCTATTTATAGTAGAGATGGGGTCTCGCTCTTGCTCAGGCTAGTCTCGAACTCCTGAGCTCAAAGGATCCGCCCACCTCGGCCTCCCAGAGAGCTAGGATTACAGGCTTGAGCCACCGGCCCGGCCTATACTTCTTTATTGCTCTTACACAGACAACTTCACTTCGCAAACATGAAAATACCATTTCAGAGAGAAATGCAGCATCTCATGCACAGGAAACTCAGAGTTTGATAACTGAAACAAAGAAGTAATTGTTCAACATCCACTATCCGACTGGCAAGCTCTGTGCCAGATGTTGTAAATGCAAAGACAAGATACAACATTTGCCATTAAGTTGACTTTTTAAAAACTTGATGTGTTTGGGTAAAAGTATACACCCACGAAACTGTTAGTACTTCAATGCCATAAACTTATCCATCACCTCCAAAAGTTTCCTCCTGCCCCATTTTTGTTGTTGCTGCTTTGGTTTTTTTTTATGTGTGTGTGTGTTTTCTTTTGTGGAAAGAGCATATAACATAAGGCTCTACCCCCTTAGCAAATTTTTAAATATGCAATATGGTATTGTTATTCATAGGCCGTATGTTGTACAGTAGATCTCTAGAACTTACTCATTCTACATAAGTAAAATGTTGTATGACTGACAATATCACCCTATTTTTCCCACCCCTCCTCCCTGGCAACCACCATTCTACTCTCTGCTTCTGTGAGTTCAACTCTTTTAGATTTTACATATAAGTGAGATCATGAAGTATTTGTCTGTCTGTATATGGCTTATTTCACTTAGCATAATGTCCTCCAGGTTCATCCATGTTGTCACAAATGGCAGTATTTTCTTCTTTTTTATGGATGAATAATATTTCATTGTGTGTGTGCCTACCTATCTATATATTTACACCACACACACAATATTTCCTTTATTCATTTATCTGCCAATGGACACTAAGGTTGTTGAAATCTCAACAATAGTTAGTATACCTACTCATAAATAAGGCATAGCTCTCATTTAGGTCTTTTTAAATTTCAGCAATGTTTTGTAGTTTTCAATGTGCACTGAATTAGGAAGTATTTCCTCCTATTCATTTTCTGAAGTAGTTTGTGTAGAATTGGTATTATTTCTTCTTAAATGTTTGATAGAACTTACCAGAAAAGCCACTGGGTCTGAAGTTTTCTTTGTGGGGAGGTTTTTTACTATAAATTTCTCTAGTAAATACAGAGCTTTTCGGGCTATCTCTTTCTTCATAGTAATCTTGTTAGTTTGTGTCTTTCAAGGAATCTGTTTATTTCATGTAAGTTGTCAAATTTATTGCCATAGGCTGTTCATAATAGTCCCTTATTACCCCTTTAGTATCTGTAGAATCCGTAGTAATGTATTCTTTCTCATTCTTGATATTAATAATTTCTGTTTCCTGTGTTTTTTCCTGTAAGTCTGAATAGTTATTTATAAATAATAGTTATTTGATGTTCTCAAAGAAGGAGCTTTTGGTTTCATTGATTTCCTCAAGTGCTTTTAGTTTCTTATTTCATTGATTTCCATGTTATAGTCTTGCTTTTTAGTCCACTCTGACAATCTCTGCCTTTTAATTGAGATGATTAGAACAATTATATTTAATGTGATAATTAATATTATCACATTAGGCTTAAGTCTATTTTATCTTGCTATTTGTTTTTGCTTTGTCCATATGTTCTTTGTTCCCCCTTCCCTCTTTTCCTGCCTTCTTTGTGTCAATTGTATTTTTTATAATTGTCTATTAGGTATAGTTATTTTGTTATGGTTGTTGTCATTATTATTGTTCTTATTTTAGTCGTTTATAGCATATTATTAACTTACCACAATCTCTCTTCATATAATATTATATAACAACAGTTCCTGGATAGTACAAGAACCTTCAAATAGTATATATCATTTCTCCCCTTCCAGTCTTTATGCTATTTTTGGTATACAATTTATGTATTTATACTTTGTAAGTCTCAGAATGTATTGTTATCAGTTTTAAATACTCAATCAGTTATCTTTTAAAAAGATATAAATATAAGCAAAAAATTTTACGTGTTTACCTATTGAGTTATTTTTGGTGCTCATCATTCCTTTGTGTAGATTCATATTACCATCTGATACCATTTTTCTTATGCCTGAAGATCTTATCTTAACATTTCTTGTCATGATGATCTGCTGGTTATAAATTCTTCCAACTTTTGTATGTATATTTCACTTTTTTAAGAAGCTATTTTGCTAGGTATAGAATTCTTGGTTTACAGGACTTTTTTTCCTTTGGGTTCTTTAACAATGTTGCTCTGTTGTCTGCTCACTTACATTTTTTTAAATGAGAACTCTGTTATATGTATTTTTATTATTTTATATTGTGTTTCTTTTCCCTAGGGCTGCTCTTAAGATTTTCTCTTTATCACTGGTTTCGAATAATTTATTTATTGTATCTTGGTGTTGCTTCTTCATGTTTCTTGTGTTTGTGATCTTAGTTGTCATGAAATTTGGAAAAATTTTGGTCATTATTTCTTCAATTATTTTTCTAACCATTCCCTTCACCCCTTCACATTCACGGACTCAAGCTATATCTATACTGAGCTATTTGAAGTTGTTTCATAGTTCTCAGATGCTCTGTTAATTTTTTTAAATTTTTTTTTGTCTTTATGCTTTATTTTGGATAGTTTCTATTGCTATGTCTTCAAAGTCATTAATCTTTTCTTCTACAATGTCTAATGTACCTTAATCCTATCTAGTTTTTTTAGTTCATTAATTTATTTTATCTCTAGAATTTTAATTTGAACATTTTGATATCAGGTGTCTACTTAAATTTTGTAAGTATATTGAATACATTGATAATAACTTTTAAATATCTTTGACTTCTATTTCTAATGTGTCAGTCTGTGTCCATTTTAATTAATCAATTATTTTCCTTATTAAGGGTCATATTTTCCTGCTTCTTTCTATGCCTAATAATCTTTGGTTAGGGAAAAGCATTGTGAATTTTACCTTTTTGGGTACTGGATATTTTTGAATTTCTACAAATATTATTGAGCTTTTTACTTGGATGCAGTTAAATTACTCAGAAACAGTTTAATTTCTTTAATTGTGCCTTTATAATTTGATAGGAATATCTGAGTCAGTGCCAGGTAAAAGGGCTAATTATTTCTCACAACTGAGGCAAGGCCTCCCTGAGTACTCTACCCAATGCCCCATTAATTATGAAAATTTCCACTCTGGCTTGTGGGAATATGAACTGTGCTCAGCCCTTGTGAACACCAGGCAACTGTGTTCCCTAATTCTTTCAGGTGTTGTTGTTGTTGTTGTTTTTATTTCATTTTTATTATGTGCTTCAAGTAGTTTCCTCATATGTGAGCACTGATTGGTGCTCTGCTTAATGCTCACAGGGTATTTTCTGCCTATTTCCTGGATTCTTTCTTGGTACAATTACCTTTTCATTAATACTCTGTTTTTTGAACTCTAGCTACCTTGCTTTCCTCATGCCCTTAGTTCCCTGTCCTCAATGTAGGGACTCAGTCTGCTGGGATCTACCAGTGATCCTCATCCTTGTGCCATGACCTAAAAATGCTCTTAAGGAAGTAATCAGAGGTAGGTATAAGACTCACCTTGTTTGTTTCCGATCCTTGTGGTATCACTGTCGTGCATTGCCTGATGTCTGCTATCTAGAAAACCACTGTTTCATATATTTTGCTGGACTTTTTGTTTGTTTGTTTCAGACAGGAGAATAAACTCAGTCCTTGTTTTTCTATCTTGCCAGAAATTAGAAGTCTCTGTCATGTAATTTTGCAGCAAAAAAAAAAAATGTTCATTAAAAACTTATGTATCCCTTTCTAGATCTTTAAAAACATTTCTATCTAACATATTCCTATGGTCTGAATGTTTGTGTATCCCCCAAATTCATATGCTGAAATCCTGACTCCCAAGGTGATTGTATTAGGAGGTGGGGCCTTGTGAGAATATTGCTAATTGCCTTCTGGCAACGCTGCCATTTGAAAGAGAACAACAACAAGAATAAATGGATGAGTGCTTACTGTGTGTAATATGATACATCCAGCCATATAAAGCCAGTTTGGTCTAGTCCCTCCTTTCAGAGTTAGTGTTGCATAGTGTCTATTTGACCCAAAAAAAAAAAAAAAAAGCCAGTTTATTAGTAATAATATTAATTAGCACTGACAACATATTATCTACCAGGCACTGTCGTACTTCTTTACATATATTTACTAATATGATCTTTATAACAGCCCCATGGGAAAGTATATTGCTGTATTTATTTTATAGTGGAGTAACTAAGGCTTCAGGAAGGTAGGTAAGTGGCAGGACCAAACTTGAGCCCAGCAGTGTGACTCCAGAGTCCTCCTGTTATAATATTGCCTCTCAGTTAGGCTTTAAATTTGTTTTCAAAATGAAATCCAAGGATTATCACAGCTCCCTGTATGAAGGAATTTGATTTTATTCAGAAAATGCAAAGCAAATCTCTGCACTATTTTCGCAGCAGTGCTTATATCTACTGGGTATAGCCCAATGTGTTGTCATTAAGTTCCCTTGCCAAGGCTCTTTTTTTTTTTGCTTTGTTTTTTTTTCAGGGCAGAAATGATATTGCCAAAAATTGAGTTGTGGATTGTCCATTCAGTGCTGTCTGATAGAATGTTCTATGATAATCTAAATTTGTTTTATATTTATACCATCTAATGGCCAGTAAACTCATGTGGGTATTGAACTCTTGAAATATGAATAGTGTGACTGAGAAACAAATATTTTAATTTATTTTAATTTTAGCTAACTTAAATTTAAATAAAATAGCCACAGGTGGTTAGAGGCTACTGTATTGAGCAGAGCAGACCTATCATGGATAAGTTTCCACTTGTCAGCACAAAAAAGCTTTTGTAATATACTAACTGAAACATCTAGCCCTGCTCTATGGATTTCATTTCACCCACCCTCCCTCTTCCCTATTCCCCTCCAGACAACACATACATTCTATCTCTCTCTCTCTTTTTTCTCTCTCTCTCTTTCTCCACCCTCCTCTCCCACATCAGACAAATAGTTATTTCCTGAGTATATCCTGGACTTCCATAGACTTGCTGCTATTGTTTTCTCTGCCTGAAATGCCTCTTTCTCTTGCCTGGCAAATGTCTCCTTCTTTCTCAAAATGTCATATTCCTTTCCTTGCTCATCTTAAATCCCCTGAGCAGAATTTATTACTCCTGTGTTCTTAGGTGTGATGGTTAATTTTATGTGTCAACTTGACTGTGCTGTGTTTAATCTAGGAGCACCCAGATTAAACGTCATTTCTGGGTGCTTCTATGAGAGTGTTTCTGGATGAGTTTGGCATTAGAATCAGTAGACTCGGTAAAATTGCCCTCCTTAATATGGGTGGGCATCACCAGGGCCTGAATAGAACAAAAAGGCAGAGGAAGGAGGAATTTGTCCCTTTTGTTTCCTGCCTGCTTTCTTGGGCAGAAGAGACATCATTCTTTTCCTGCACTTGAACTGAGATTTACACCCTCAGCTTCCCTGGGTCTCAGACCTCTGAAGTAGGACTGGAATTATACCACCGGTATTTCTGGATCTCCAGCTTGCATTGCAGATCATGGGACTTGTCAGCCTCTGTAATTGTGTGAGCCAATTTCATATAATATGGTTCCATTTATTTGAAGAACCTGGACTAATTCATTAGGTAGAGATGACCTCTGTGATTTCAAATGAGATATTTATCATGTATTAATAGTGCATGGAGAATGGATTAATGGCGTAGCAGAAAAAGAGACTGGGGTCTAGAAGACCAGAATCCAAACCAATTTCACAGAAGTGCAGAGAGCATGAAATGTCCCTGATTATACCTCAACCATTTTTTGTAACAATCTCAGCTTTGCCCCAGTTATCCATGAGATGATTTAGTACATGCCATTATTTTTGACAGTGTTGCTATATTTCTTTCAGTTAATTAATAAGAATTTGTGTCATAAATGTGCCTCATCATCTTGCATAAAGCTTAGAACTTTCTGTCTTAGGCTTTTCAGTAGAACACTATGGCCCACAGGATGCTCAGATATGACTCCCACAAGTGAGTTGAGTTCAGGAGCCCAACAGTCTTTACTATGATGCTATTCAGTATGCCCAGAGTGTCCCCATGGTTTGTAAGGATAATGCAGACTACAAAAGAAATCTTGAAAGGCGGTTTTGAAGAAATATAAACATAAAACTTGAGATATCTTTTACTACTAATAGGACGGCCAAGATGTGCCACTCGGATATGAAGAACTTGCTTTTCAGCTGGATTAGTGCAGTCAGTTGAGAGCCTCTAGCTCCAATACCCTCAGGAGACTGGAGAGCTCCCGTCGATGCTCAGGCATGGTGCACCACGGCTTGGCTGTATAGTCTCAATGCAAGTCTTCTCTTCTGTCAAGCCTTGCACTGGAGCTCCCTTTGGGGTGGGGCAAGATTTTCTCAGAGCTGAACTTTACAGCCCTCTGAAGCAGTTTCCACCCAGTCCCTCTTCCTTCCTATTCTTCATTCACAGGGTCAGACTTACATCACGCACTGAATTCTTCCCTCTCTACTTCTACTCCCTTTCTCCCTTGTCTTTCACAGAAATTATACCCGATTAATTTCTTGCACTTCTAACTACATTTTGGTGCCTGCCTCCCAGGAGACCTGAACTAATAGAATTAGATCCAAATTTAGAAACAGGAATCAGGTCCATGTAAGCATAGGACTTACCTTCATGGCCTCTCTGTCACGAGATTGAAATAGCAAGAAAATCCTAAACATATTTTGTCTACTATTTTCCATTTATTTTGACTGGAAAAGTTAGTTTTTTTTTGTGGAACTGTTTGCCTAGAACTGAAGTAGTTTCAGTTACTGCCAAGAATTTTTTTTCCCCACTAGATTCGTGAAGTAAAAGAAGTGACAGGTCACAGTTGGTCACTGCAACTGGCAATGTGGGATTACCTAGTGTTTCTATGCCAGTGAGAAAAGATTAGGACAATTTGTTTTTCCAATAGGAAGATACACAAATAGAAATCCATATAAATGCATATGATTTTTCTATTGCCCCTCAAATATTTACAATTCTGTTTCTCAGAATATATGTTTTCCACTGAACCAAACACAAATTTGAAAGGGGAAAAAAGTATCCTGGTGGTAATACATTACAAAATTTATAAAGCTAAATGAGATTTTCTTCACATATTAAAATTGGTATAAACTTATTAAAACTTCTCTTTCAAAAGTCTCTTTAGAGAATGTTTTTAAGCCACCATCAACACTGACTTCAACACATCAACAATGACTTCATTGCTTTAAAGCTATTTCTTAGCATTTAATGGAAAAAAAGATGAAAAAGTTACCCATATTGCTCACAAATTAAATTAATTAGTTTATTTTAAAAAGTTAAATCTCTCCTCAAAGAACAAATATCAGTCACACTTATCTTTATCACCCCTGAGAGGCTGTAAATAAACACTGTCAAGTTATAAAGCCTTATTAATGACATGTTAGACACCAGTAATTCAAAAACAGACCTGGAGGACATAATGTTCCACAAGCTGATCAGATCAAGTGGTAAAAGACCAAAAGGCAGAGTGATGGGCTGGGGAAAGGTCCCAGGACACCTGGGTGCTAAAGCTGTCTCTACCCTCTTGGAGGAGTTCTTGCCTATTGGACCTATTTCCCCACATGCGTTGTGAGAGTCAGGGCGTGAGATGGCCAAGGTCCATTTCTGAGTCAGCAAGACTGCATCCATTGTACAAGAAGAGCTGTGAGTGACAATAAATATGTCCAAGGTGTAAAGTTAGAGCACAAAGAAAAATCTAACCAGTTTTTTCCCTCCATTTTCTCATAGAAGTTTGATACAGAGAGAATTAACAGTCAACTGCAATGAAAAAGTCAACTGGAAATGTAATTAAGTTGGAGTCTATGAGGAAAAAACATTGAGATTCTTAGGGCCCTTCTTAATTTTTAATCTGCCTTTTATCACACCAGGTAAAGGGCCTCCACTAGAGGGGTCATTAAAGACCTGTGGATTGCAACACAAGTTTTTACTAAAATGGTTCTTAGTTCTTCCCTACAGCACACTGTCCTACACAAATATAATCTATTTGACTAAACAGGACTTTTATCTTCTGAGCCACTGTTTTAAACACATAAGGTCGACCTTTTTCATTTCCAAGATCATATAAAATAGGGTTCCCTTTCTAATCTGGAAGTCATATCACTATCATTGTTGACACAGCATCTACTCAATTACACTCCTTATTTTCAAGTTAAACCTGTGCTCAGATCATAACACGAGAAAGGCTTGAGGATATGGAATATTGAGGATGTGGAATATTATTTATGAAGAAACCAAGTTTCAACTTTTAACGTCATATTCATTTCAGACAAATTTTAGACCTATAATAATCCAACTTGAAAACTGCTAGAGGCAGCCTCCTCCTAATGCCAGGTTTGATGACATAGGCCAAGCCATACTAGAGAAGGGAGCAAGTAAGAAAACTGACAATTAAAATACAATATGTGGGGGCCGGGCGTGGTGGCTCATGCCTATAATCCTAGCACTCTGGGAGGCCGAGGCGGGTGGATTGCTCGAGGTCAGGAGTTCGAGACCAGCCTGAGCAAGAGCGACACCCCGTCTCTACTAAAAATAGAAAGAAATTAATTGGCCAACTAAAAATATATAGAAAAAATTAGCGGGGCATGGTGGTGCATGCCTGTAGTACCAGCTACTCGGGAGGCTGAGGCAGAAGGATTGCTTGAGCCCAGGAGTTTGAGGTTGCTGTGAGCTAGGCTGACGCCAAGGCACTCTAGCCTGGCCAACAAAGTGAGACTCTGTCTCAAAAAAAACCACAAAAAAACAAAAAAAAACCATAATATGTGAAGAGCCATAATAGAAGAAATGTGTAAACCCAGTTTGAGGAGATGAAGAAAACAGGGTATGAACGGGAGCCTGAACACTGAGTGAGACTAGCCGAATTCTGGAGGGGAAGACGGGAGAGAGGAGGACACTGGATCAGAGGGAACAGTATTGCAAAAGTTTCCTGAGGCAAGACAGATCAGATAGTATCTGGGATTAAGTATAGAGTTTGGGAGAAAGGGAGAACGTAATGATGAAAGAAAAGATTGGAGAGGCAGGTGGGAACAGATCTAGATGGAAGGGCATGTCTGTGGAGCCCTAATTTTCAAACACTTTTCACATATATATATACTGAGTCTTCACTTTATCTTCACAACAAACACACTTAGAAAGCGTATTGTCATTTTTATAAAAGGCAGATGAAGGCTCAGAGTAAAGTGATTTGCTAACATTTGTGTAATAAATGTGCTCTATATTATGTTGGTAAGACTGTCCTCTTGATAGTAAAATGCTGTCAGGGAACAGTGTGAAGAAGAGGTGAGAATGACCTGGATGGACCAAAGCCTGTGTGCCCTGCAGCCCCACGTCCAGCACTTAGTCCTGCCGCCGTCGCTACCACGCTCAAGAGAAAGGCTGAAGGGGACGCTGAAAGAGAGAAAGCCAAGGCCAAGGATGAACCACAGAGCATATCTGCAAGGTCTGCTAAACTCGCTCTTCCAAAGCCAGAGCCCAAGCCCAAGCCTAAAAAGGCCCCTGCAAAGAAGGGAGAGGTGAGTATCCAAAGGGAAAACGAGAAAAGCTGATGCCGGCAAGGAGGGAACTAGCCCTGCAGAACACAGAGATGCCAAAACAGACCAGGCACAGAAAGCTGAAGCCACTGGAAGTACCAAGTGAAGTGTGTGCATCTCTGATAACTGTGGCCTTCTGGTCACTGCACAGTTGCAAACACTATTTTTTAAATCAAGTTTTGTAAAAATGTAGGATTTTATTTTACTGTTTTTTAGCTATGTTGTTGGCACACAGAACACTTTATTGTTGTTTTGGAGGGAAGGGTCATATGCCACCAATAGAATGTCTCTGATGCCGAATTGATGTGGGGAAAACATCTCTCCTATCTGCTTTTGAGCGACGATCTCTTGGCTCTCAGAAGGAGGGATTCCCTGACGTTGACATATGTAGCCACCTTGGCACAAATGACTTGTGCTATGGAAAAACTAAAACTTGTTTTTGTGTCCTCTTCTCTCTCTCTACCTTCAGCATAGACTTAACTCCCATAAACCCATACACCTGCTGGGACCTGACTCCCAATAAGCAGTTACCAGAATGTCCAGTAATCTGGACTTTCCAGTGATGTCACTGAGATGGCATCCCTCAAAATACCAGCAGTTCTATTTCTAGATTGTGGATCTTCAGACATATTCTGCCATTTTCATTTCATTTCCTGAAAGTCAGGATTGGCTCTTGAAAAGTTGTTAAACAACATGCTGAAAGTGAAATGTCAACCTTCACTCTAAACTTTCCCTGTTCAGAGCATCAAATGAAGACTTTGTTGGGTTTTATAGCAGCTTTCTAATTTTGGTAATCCATTGAAGAAAGGAGTTGGAAAGTTGTTTTATACTGTTAACGATTATCCGCCCATGTCCTGCCTGAAATACCATGGTTGTTTATGAAAAGTGTCTTTAATAAAGCTGGATACAGTTTGGCTTGGGAAAAAAATAAATAAAATGTTGTTAAGTGGTTGGAGGAGGAATATTGATAGCAGGTGTTCTCTTGCCTTTCATTCTGCAACTCACAAATTGTTCCTAAGCCACAGATTTCCACGCCCTTCTGAACCACCCATTAGGAGGAAATCCACCCACATGGCTCTTATAGGATTTAAACCTTAGACTGCTTCCCTAGGGGGTCGTTGACAGAAATAAAAAGTGACTCATTTGACAGAATTAGGATCCTGGGATTTTTGCTTCTATTTTTAATGGTATTAGATCCAGAGAATTCAAGTTATTAATGACAAACTTTATGGGTAAGTTAACTGAGTAAGAATGACAAACCACATGTTCCCTGTAGTGTAAAATGAATAGTCACGGACAACTTGGCAAGGTTAGGAGCAAAGTTTGTATTAGTTCAACAGTTGAGTAATGTAGTGACCTGGCTGACCTCTCCAAATGAGTGACTGGTCGCCAGGTCACCATATGCTAAGCTAAATTCAGACAGAAGAGGCTCTTAAGTAACATAAAATTGACACTTGAACTATGGGTCTTTGCATTTATTTGGCCAAGGATCCTCGCTTCAGCCAGATGAATCAATGTTTAAGACGTTGAAAGTCAGTATGTGTTAATAACAAGATTCCTGATTTTTGATGAGGTTAAATCTGTGGTTTTATGTCTTTTCAATTCTTTCTAGGCGCCCTTTAGTTAGAAAACATAAAACACTTTAGAAAATAGTGAGTGAAAAAAATCTAGAAAACAGATCCAGATATTTGGCTTTGTTAAGATTTCTTATAGTGTGATCTGTACTCCATAGCATAGTTCAAATATATCACAGTTATACTATCAGCAAACTGGTAAATCTACAAAAGATTTGGGGTTAGGGATATAAAAATAAATATAAATCATATTCTGTCTTGAAACAAATCTGCCTTTGTTTATGCTACATTTCCATTAAAGATTAATGAGCATATTAGACCTTTCTCAACATTAGGCTAGAAATTTATCTTAAATCACCTTAAGCAAACAAATAAAAAGGAGGGACTGTATCATCTTAAGTAACTGCACTGTCTGCCATGGGTCAGGCACGAATGAGTTGAGACCATTCGTGTCATCAGGCTCTTTTCTCCATTTGTGGTGCTTGCCTTCTCCATTCTTGGGCTTCCTGTGTGCTGGCAAAGATGGCGTCTGCACACTGGAGGCGTCATTATTACCCTCATGGCTGCAGATTCCAGTGAAAGCAAGCACCACTTTCTCCAGCAATTAGAATTACAATCAACAGCCTGCCTTGAGCTACCTGCCTGTCTTTGATCCCTGCGTGCACAGGGGTAATAGGCTCTTGACTGACTTGGCTTATGTACACTCGCCACCCTAAACTTGGTTGACCCAGGAGTAGAAAATGGGTTGGTTCTCCAGAACGAAAAAGTGCCGTATCAATAAAAAAAATAAATAAGTAAACAAACATACAAATTGTACATGTCTTCTACACAGGCAAATCGAATACAGAAACTCTTTATTGATAGCCAAAATATATAAGCATCTTTAGAAAATAATTTTTCTCAGTACTTTTCACACATTTGATGACTATGTTATGATGCTACTAGAAAGAAAAAGATTGTCTCTCCCTTTTAGCAACAAGAAAGATGGTTTAAAAATCACAAAATGCCCCAAGGCAATCACCGCAGCATCAAAAATAAACAAGTGGGATCTGATCAAACTAAAAAGTTTCTGCACAGCCAAGGAAACCATCAGTAGAGCAAATAGACAACCCACAGAGTGGGAGAAAATATTTGCTCTCTACACCTCTGATAAAGGCCTAATAACAAGAATCTATCTAGAACTTAAAAAAATTAACAAGAAAAAATCAAACAATCCCATCAAGAAATGGGCGACGGAAATGAAAAGAAACTTCTCCAAAGAAGACAGAATAATGGCATGCAAACATATAAAGAAATGCTCAACTTCTCTAATTATTAGAGAAATGCAAATCAAAACCACAATGAGATACCACCTAACCCCAGTAAGAATGGCCTATATCAAGAGATCCCAAAACAACAAATGCTGGCGAGGATGCGGAGAGAGAGGAACACTCCTACACTGCTGGTGGGACTGCAAATTAGTGCAACCTTTGTGGAAAAGAATTTGGA